>JAEQBH010008426.1:0-114150 GCA_016808115.1 Tetrastigma voinierianum | reverse complement strand
ATAAATTACAGATTTTGCAATTGAAAAAGCAAACACACATGGATATTACGAAATTTAGGCCATCAAGAATCAAACAAAAAGTAATGCTATTCTCCCCAAATGATCAGAGAATTTATAGAATGTATCATAAAAGGAATTTGGAAGTAAAAAGTTGAAACAGCACAGAAAAGTAAGTTCATTCTTATCAGAAAAGGCAGTGCAGAACGTTGAGAATCACAAAATCCAAATGGAAGCAGAAAATCACCAAGGAGTGTGAAGAGCCAAAACGGCTTGAATGAGAGCCAAATGAGCTTATCACCATTTTGGAGAATGGAGTGCAATATGACGTTGTCGACAGACCCACCGTACACACTTCGATTCCGGGCACCAGCTGGCACATCTTTTCGTTCCCGCCGGCGTGATCCCTGTGACATGTCAGCAATCAAAATTCAATAAATAAATAAATCGGAACCCCAAAAAAGGTAGGAAACCCATAAAAGTGGTGTGTAAAATTATGAAGAACAAGTGATGGTGAGTGGTAAAGGACGAGCTTGAGATGGACGCCATATTCATGAGCAGCGAAGAACTTTATGGGGCTCTACTGGATCAACAACCATGCTTCTTTAAGAATATCATCGATGATCCTGCAAATCATTCAAATCACCCACCTTTAGCCACAAACCAAGCCTAATTCACCTGTTTTCAAGAAAATTAAATCCCTACAGGTAGAGTAATTATCCTCCAAGCAAGGAACTGGGACGATCTTCATATTGACCAGCAACAGTAAGCACAACCCTTCACATTTGTCCCAATCTAAGTCCTATCACTAAATACACCGCCTCAACACGTGTCCTTCCTGCCGCCTCAACTTTGAAAACTGAACTTTTACGAGTTTTGTACGGAAATGATATGTGTGGAAATAAAAAAGATATCGGGTTCGCTGTAAAAAAATGTGGTAAAATAAAGAAGTAGCAATACTAACAATCGAACGAGTAATTGATGCGTACAGAAATCCCAAATAGCTGTCGTTGTGGCCAGCAGCGTTGAATCTCGTAAATTGGCGTCAGTTGACGAGAGATCTTGTATTCTCAGATTCTTGTTGTTCTTCTTCTCTTCTTTTCTAACACTGGCGAAGTTTTACATTCACGAAGGAGATACCAGCAGCGAACCTTCACGGGTATGGAATTTGAATCCAAAGGCTGCCAAGGCTTACACAATTCTTTTCTTCGTAGTGTTGGTTTTTAGTGCTCGTGTCAGCATGTCTGCGCTCGGCGTGATGGAGTGTCATTCCCGAGAGATTATTTGGCTTTCTTGAAGGGTTTCGTGTTGACGAGGACAAACACGGTGCGACGGCCGAGTGAAGCGCTACGTCTTTGGCAGAGTTGGTTGTGGCGTGTTGGTGGTTAAGATTCGAGGATTGAGGCGGATGGGTTCGTAACTTTGGGTTTGTCGAGCATGCCGTGAGTTGGTCCTCACGATGGGTGCATTGCCTCGCTCTCACCGCCATGTTTGGTGCCCGGCCCGTGTGATTGTCTGCGAGAAGGGGGCTGGGGTTGGGGCGGCGGCGTAATGTCTGGCTCTTGTTCGTCGTTGTCGTCTTTTGAAGCAGGGAGGCTACTTGAGCCAAATAATAGTCGTTGGCAATGATAGGCGTTTGAAGCCAGTGGATTCAATGTGAAACAATGGCGTTTGAAATCATTTAAAACGATGGATTGGTTGACCCCGATATCATCCGATTCTTGTAGTTGGGTTGTCGTGTTGCTCTTTTGTCGATATTTTAAATAGAACTAATTTTATCTTTTTTATTTGACGTCTGTTTTTGTACAAAACTCCTTTTTAGTATTTAATTTTTTTAAATAAAAATTATTTAAAATGATTTGAAAATAAAAATAATAACAAGTAGTAAGTGAATAGTAATATGATAGTCATATTACTGATTGGCATTATAAATGTTTTAAATTTTTTTAAAAATTGACTTGTGATATTATTTTTGATCGAACTAGTTTTGAACATTATCTTCATTTTTTTTAACTATTTTAGTAATTTAAAAAAAAAATTGAATATTAAAACTCATGAAACTGTTTTATAAATTATTTTTATTTGCTTTGGAACATGTAATAATTTTTTTTTTTAATAATTAAACACTTTTTTATAATGTAATAAATTATCCAATTGAGACTCCAACCTCGGACTTACTCATTTTCGAGGAGTTTTAAAAAAATAATACAAAAGTTAAAAGTAAATCTAACAAAAGTAGTTTGAAAAAATAATGAAATTATAAAAACCGTCTTTTTAAAAAACACTTTTAATTTAAATTCATAATTTATGAAACTTTATAAAATGTTTATTCAAAAAACATTTTATTTAAAATCTAAGGTTTTCAAAATTTTAGGAAGTATATTTTTAAGAAGGCAAACTTGCATGTAAATATATTAAATTTATGAATATTTTCAGCCTTTTGTATTTAAGAGATTTTATTTTATTTAGTAAATATTATAAAATCTTACCGTTTACATATGTATTTTTAAAAACTTTTCATTATTTCTAGATTCAGTTAAACTTACGGAGAAAACAGTTTTCTAATTTGAAAAATACTTTTGATAATGGAGAATTTATACTAAACAATTATTTCATTTTGTTGGACAATGATAGGAATAATGAAGAATGCTTTGAAAACATTGCATGCTATTTTATGTTAAAAACCCATTTTTCTATTTGAATTTTTTCTCTAAAACAATTAAGAACTATTTTTAATTAAATACTATTTACTGAAAACTATCTTCGAGAATATGGACTATGTATATACAATTTTTGAGAAACAAGTTAAGAGAATTATCCACCTCATCACCAGTAAGGGCATTTCCCCCTCAATTTTTTTTTAATTTTCTTTTTACATTGTATTAAAAGAAATTCAAACTCAACTAATATATTTTATCCTTATTTAAATGTTACAAAACTTATCTTATTTATCCTTGTCCCACCATTATATATATGTAAAGCCATCGATTATTCTTTATTGGAATATCAAATATTAAATAAAGTGGAAAGGAAAAAAAAAAAACTAAGTGGGATTTTACTCATTTTGTGATATGGATATAAATTCATTGTCTGATGATTGTCTGTCATTTCTGGTTCTTTCCCTCGATAGCAATAGAATCTAAATGAAAGTAATAAAACCTAAACTGCATTAATTATGTAATTAACATTGTCTCAGTGCCCATGTTCTTGTTTTCTTTTAAGTAGTGAATCATATAAATATATATATAGTTTCCTTTCAAAAAAAAAAATAAAAACCATTTGTTTAATATTTGATCCAGATATATCTCTCATTATTTCTTTTAGATCATAAAACATTATAATACAGCGAATGTTGGGGCGTTGTCTTTTCAGCTGGCGTAGAAACGATAGGAAGGAGGGTCTGAGTTCGAAATCGATGAGGTAATTTACTTTATTTTGAAGCTGAAGTGTATTTAAAAAAATTGAGAGTAACGAAGAGTTTTATTATCTGATTGTCGCCTCTCTCTTTTCTTTTTTAAATAATAAATGATTTTTGTTATTTTGGGCAAAGCAGTTAAATGCATTTCGTTACATTATTTTATTTTTGATAAAATAGTTATTTACGTAAAAATTAGATTTTTAATTTGTTATTTTTACTGTTTTTATCGTTGTGTATGCGAGTGTTTTTGCCATCGTCTTACACGATGTGTTTTTATTGTGCGACGTATGATGTATATCGTCTTAATATTATGATGTTTTTTTGTTTGTGGATGATTCGAATGATAAAACTGCTTACAAGCAAATCATCAAATCAAATCAAATCATAGTTGTTAATATAAAATTTGATTATGTCTTTAAAAAAAAATGTTAAAACAAAAATAGATAAGAATGATGATTATGTATTTAACAGAAAAACCTAAGAAGATGGGTGAAATTTACTTTTTTTAATTATTTTTTAAAAATATGACACATTTTCAGATACATTCTTTCATTGACACATGAAAAACAAAATTTCTCAAACAACTCCAAAGACATTTAGATCTTCTTCTCTGGTAAGGCCTCCAACCGTAACCCTAACGACTTTCTTTACCCGAAATATGATGATATGTTTTATATGATTAAATAAATAATATTTTCCCAGGAAAATGTTGCTGATTATATCGGAAATAAATGAAAATATGTATATTAGGTTTTGTATTTTGTTGTTTGTAGGAAGCAATTTTTTAATCGATGGGTTGGACTCGGTTTTTAAAACACTGCTAAAAAGTAAAAACAATACAAATTTGAGATAAAATTATTTTTCATTTTGGGAAAAAGAAAATTGAAGTGTATATAAGAGTGAGTGTCGTCGTCTCCATGGTCTTCTACTCTTTGAGTTTGTGGTTTGGTGAATCTAAATCTGAACAACAAGGGAGAAAAAAATGGCGAAGACCCCGCAAAGGCTCTTCCAACGTCATTCTCAATTTCTAGGTCTCCTCAGATCACACTTAAATCGTCTTCACATTTTCACGATAAGCCCTCCATCTCTCCTTCCGCCGACGCTCCATTTCTCGTTCCTCTGCAATTCGCAACCCTGATCCACTTTCTACAACCCGGTATTTTTATTCCAGAACTGGAAGCTTCCAAATTCAATCTAAGTCGCTCACGAAACCCTACCAGATTCCTCCGATTTTTTCTTCGAGGGTTGGTACTAGACTCTACGCAAACTCATCAGGGCTTAGGTACTTCTCTTCCGAAAGTTGGAAGCTGGGTAAGCTCAAACCAATGCTAATTTCCCAAAGTCATTTTCGATCTGCCGTTACGTTCGCTTCGTTCTGCTTTCTATCGTTGCAGGAAGCTGTTGGATTGCCAAATTGAGGCGTTTTGGAAGAGATTACGTGTTTGTTGGCGGCCGGAGGGATTTACGCTGTGCGCTGTGTTGTGAAACATGTTTGGAATTGCAACCACTTTCGTCGGCCTTTCCGAAGGCATGGCGGCCAGAAATATATGGGTTTCTTGCGCTTTCAGCATCTATAGTTGCTTTCTCTGTAAGTTACTTTCATATTTCCGGCTTACTTTCTTGCTCTTTCACAATTCCCATGCTGATCCACCCAGAACCTCTCGATCTGTGTTTGAGCTTAAATTGATTTCATATACATTGCGAATGTAAATTATATGCCTATCTTTGTTATCTTACTTCTAGCCCCAGAAACACTCTCTCTCTCTCTCTCTCTCTCTCTCTCTCCAACATATTATTCCAGAATTGATAAAGTAAAGCGCAGCTTGATGACGGGAATGCTGCGGAACTCAACTTATTGTATTCTTGTTTGACAGAGAATAGTGTTAAAATTGACAATGTCAGTAGCCCAATGTCCCTCAACTCTGCATTTCATCTAGCAGCCAATTGTGCTTTTAGGTATTTACCTGTGTGCAGATGTTAGTACTCTTCCAGGATTGTTAAAGTAAGTTTGACTCTCACATGATTCATATTCAGTTTTTCAACGAGCCTGACTACCTGAACAGATCCCAGAACCTGGATTGTATTGTTTCATGTTATTGTCTGAGGCCACTTGGTGCATATTGAGGAAGTTCACTGTATTTTAACTGTTACCCTGTTTCCTGAGTATGCAACATCCATGGGAAAATAGTCATCATGGTAGAGATGTTTATGGTTGGCCTTGTCGATTGGTTGAGCTTCAAGTAGGGCAAGAGAGTGTGTTTCCTGTTGGTTCTTTCCTTGCCTCCTTGGTTAGCCTTTTGGCGCATATTCTATACATTGTATGTACTTTGATATGTCTCCTCATATGTGTGTGTGTGTGTATATATATATATATATATAATGTGTGTAAATGTTATTGCTTAAAAAATTTATTGTAATTTATTACACACAGGAATTGATAAATGATATGATACGAGTTCCTTCTGATGAACTGTCTTTTGACTACTTCTACAAAGAAAATTTTCCCTTTTAAGAATTTTGATTTTCTCTTCTAACTTATTGCAATTATAACATGCACTTTTTCATCCTTCAATGGGTATCATGAATGGTTACCACCTGATTTTAACAAAATCAGGGTTGGCTTCAGAAATTATTTTTAGCAATTTAGCTCTATTTAGGTCCATATCATCTAATAAGCAATTGGAAGCTATGTATTTTCTCACTGCCTTAACTTGCATTCATTTTGGCTTTCTCTTGTCCTGTTGGTGGCTTCACCTTGTATCCAATCCCTCCAGTTTTTTTATCAAATTTTTGTGCCATCTTAAATGACTTTCCATCATCTCATCTCACAAAACTCATGAAGCATTGTGCATATTCTCCTGATTGGAGCTAGATATGTTTAATAGGTTTAAAATTTGCTTAATGGATAATAATTGGTTCTCTGTATGTCAATTTTTGTTTAGAGGCTTTGTATATCCGTTCAAAATCACAATCAATCCTGATAAAGTTTATAGAATTGCCATGAGGAAGCTTAACACATCTGCTGGGATTCTGGAGGTTATGGGTGCTCCTCTCACAGGGACAGATTTGAGAGCATATGTGATGTCAGGAGGTGGGCTTAGTCTGAAGAAATTCAAGCCAAAACTTAGGGGCAAGCGCTGTTTTCTTATCTTCCCAATTCGAGGTTCTGAAAGAAGAGGCCTAGTGAGCGTTGAAGTCAAGAAGAAAAAAGGCGAGGTTTGCCTCTATAGTCTCTGTCATCTTTTCTTCTTATGGGGCTTTTAAACTTTTTATCCTTGAGTGTATTACCTGTTCCTATTTTAACTGCCTTCTATAATACTAACAGGGGACTGTTTACTGAAGTTCAACTAAATTTATTTCCTTGCAAGGAGGGTCTATCTATGAATTATTACAGTTGTTGGGTCTCACGATTAGGACTTTTATGATAAAAGAAAAAAAAGGCCCCAGCAAGAACCACAAATCAGGTCTGTACCATGTAAGACCAGAGGGCATCCCTATTTGCAACCTTGTGATTCTTGTATGAATGACCTAAGTAACCTCTTAGCATGGGTGGGGATGTACATTAAAGGCTCATGCCTTTGATTTTTGTTGATTAGTTAGGATCTTGTAATTAGAGAGAGCTGTTTTTCGTATTCTCTCTTGTGTGGTTTGCCTTTTTTATGCCCATTGTATGCTCTTTGTTATGCTGGTATACTCTTTTCTTTTTCCATATGTATAAACAAATGAATTTGTTTGACCCCATTGAACTGAATAAAACTCTGGGTATGTGATTTAACTCTACGTTACGTGTAGAAGTGAAAACCCATTATGCGCTCAGGGAGATGCAGAAAGATTTTATAGCATGACCATTTTTAAAGCTTTCTAAACATGAAATATGGAGACCTAAAATTTTCCTTAATGAAACCTTGAACAGATAGAACAAAAAACATAAAAATATATCTGCCAGTAAGAGTGGTGCTCAGATATCTAGTAATTTCTTATTCAAAGGATATGACATTTATCTCCAAAATGCAGTATGATATGAAGCTGCTGGCGGGTTGATATACCCATGGCAACAGGACCTGATCACCGGTTGTTCCTGATTTGGAAGATGAAGAAAGAGAGTACAAGGTTGGTGGTGGATTAATATCTGAACTAAGAATCCTGTAGTAAAAGCAATGGCAGCAACTAAGGAGTTTGAAGAGCTTGACCAGATAGAGGAAGAAAGAAGATGCTGAAGAGAGAACTTCAGGAAGCAGAAAAGAAAGCAGAAAGAAGAAATTAAAAAGCTTGAGACAGGTGCCCCCCCCGAGTGATTGGTTTCTCTCAAAGGTTTTGACCTAAAGATATAAAGAAACTGATACAGGGGTTCTGTATCAGAGTTGAGTTTTGCAAGTTTGCTTTCTTTGCAGCATAAAAGCTAATTAGGGTGTTTAGAAATGTCAAAATTTGGCAAACTAGGAGGAATAGAAGTTACCATTGAGGCAGACACTGAATAAGACCGAACTGGTTTTTGTGATGGTTTCATAGCTCATAATTTTCCATTTTCAATCCATAAACAATCAGGTTCCTTTCTCACACAGATAATATGGCCTCCTAATTCCTAAATGAAATGATCCTCCATCAGAGCTTCCTACTCCTAGTTGTGCTTGTGCCTTGTGTATTCCTTTTCAATGGTAAATCTGTGCAAGCTACATACATTTGGATCTGCATCTACGGCATTCTTTATCCTGCCATTGCTATGCTTGGACTTGGACTTGTCACACAGATCGAGTACGTGAGACAAAATCATTATAATTAAATTTTAAATCATTACGTATTTTTAAACATCATACAGTACTTTTAAATATTAAAATTGTCAAGCCAAACCAATACCAGAGCGTGATTGTCAGTGTAGCGCTGGCATGAGTGTGAAATGGCCTTTAACTTGGAAATGCTATGCTTGGATTTTGTCCCCAGTGTAATATTTTATTAAGAGAAAATCTTGCGATTTTAAATTCGTAAGTATTTGGTAGAAATTTAAATGCATCTGAAAAAATTGTTCTAATCACCACGAATTTCAGTTATCAGTCTCGTATAAAGGCGATTGAGAATATAACGTGTTGGGATCTTAAATTGTTTATCTTAATATAAAAGCAGATATTTATTATTAGTGGTTTTTCTTTATTAATTTTCAAACCCAACTTCGCATCGCAATGAGCTTTATCGGTTAGTGATCAGCAATAAAATTATAATCAGAAGTATGTGATGGCGTGTTGGCCTAGCCATATTTCTCCATGGCCAAAAATACTTGAAAGTAATAATCGAGACGAATGAAGTGAGATTAAGCTGATAAGGAAATCTTTAATGTTTAAATGGATCAAAGTTTCCAGTCGTATAACCCGATAAGAAATGTTTTTCATCAAAACATTTGATTCAAAAATAAGTTGAAACATTAAAAAATCTCCTTCAAAACAATTCCCGAATCGGTTCGTATCAATTTAGATTTAAGCGACTTTTCGTATCGAAGTCACAAATCGAATCACGTTTGAATGTATTTTTATACGATCGTGAATATCGAATAATGAGTGTCGGTAGTAAGGACTTTCAAATTAGTGGCTACAAATTGTTTTTTAAGGTGGATGGAAAGCAGGGCAATAGTTAATGGCATACAGCAAGGGAAACCACAGAAATTTGAGGTTAAGATTAATTACGTCATGGCAAGGGAATGTAAGATAAGTATTTTTAAGCCGAGGGTAAATAATTGTCGTATATTAAATTGGTAATTTAAACTAACATAGTCAAATATTCTTTGAAAGTTTAAGTACAAGCATCGTATATAAAATTTTATTTAAGCAAACAAAAGCCAATCTCAGTCTGTCATTACAAGACTACTATTTGATCGATGAATAATTAAATAAATAAAAGTAAAACTTTTAAATAGAAGTCAAGATTATATATAATTCGGTAAAAAAAATTTAATCATGAAAATAAAGTAAAAACAAACAGACTCTTTTAAAGATCTGTGTATTAATATCACTTTACCCAGCCCAAAAAATCTTTCAAAGGCTTTAAATAAGTATCCCGAATAATTTAATCTGATGAAATATTCTGCACAAATAATAAGGAAGAATTATCGTAAATTATTTATTTATTCTTAAAACTTTCATAATTTAATATTCTTAACAATGATATTATTTTTAATTTTTAATCCATAATAATAAAATTTAATGAGTTTCTAAATATTTTATAAAATTTGTGATTTATAAAGTTTATTCTATCCAACATGATTTTTGTTCCTTATCAAATATGTGACAACTTTTCAAATGCTAACTATTTGAATTAGGTAGTTTTTAAAATTTATAAAACACATATTCTTTTATGATCTTATTTTAATAATTTATTTATATATTTATTTTTATGCTCTTAATCCGAACTAAATATTTTACTAGAAATAAATAATATTAATAATATTTTATCAATTATATTATTGCACAATACTCATCTAGTCTTTTTATACCTAAGTTTTCAAGACTTATTTTATTAAGGTTTTTAAGTCCCCAATAAATTATATATATATATATATATATATATATATATATATATATCTAAATTCATAACAAAAAAACTTTTTTTATTTTTACCACATTCCTTTTGTCATTTGACATCTTGTCAATCGTGCGAATGTCATTTGGTACTAGCCTGCACTTTTCACAGCTCTTATGGTTCATCTAAATTTTCATTTTATATAATTTTTTTGTTTTGTTTTTCTTAATGTGGTCCCCGACTTGGCTTTTTTGGGTTAAATTGTTTTATATATTTTTATTCTGTTCATGAAACACGGTGGTTTATACTTTTTTTTTCTTTTACCTTTTATTTCTCTTACTCAAAACAATTCTATACGACACTACTAACCATTATTTTGTTTTATTTCATTTTTTAAGAAAGCGAGTGTAATATAAATTTAACTTTTTTAGGCTTGATCTAAACTTAATGAAAATTAAAAGAATCTACATAAAATAATTCTAAAAAATAATAAGGGATAGATCTTACATTTCAAATTCTCTTCTTCAACCCTAGATTCGAAGTCTTATGTTTTTCGATTCTATTGAAATCACTTATTCAAACCTTAGATTTGACAATTTTTATTTTTCATGGTTTCATGATCAAGAGATGGAGGCTATACAGAGAAGACAAAAATGGTTGATTAATATTTTTTTTTTCTATTTATACTTAGGGTTCCTTAGAAGAATTACCTTTATATCCTTACTTTAATTTTTAAATAATTATATTTTTCTACCCTTAAAAATAATTACGGGGTATCACAAAAATGTTATTTAATAAAAGAATCATTTTCAAAACCAAAATTCTATTTCAAACCTTAAATATTTTAAATAGTTTTTCAATATTTAGAATAGTTGTTTTATCTATCAAAAAATATATATATTTAGAATATATAGTTGATTTGATTTATTGGTATCTTATTTAAGTTGTGGTGATCCTTGAAAAGCAAGGCTAGAAAATCTAAAATATATATATATATATATATATATATATATATATATATATATATATATATATATATATATATATATATATATAATACATTTACATTTATTTTTTATTTAAGATCCCTTTTAAATGATTTGAATTCTTTCAAAATTACTCACAAAAGGAAAATTTCTTTCTCAAGTCTTATAAAATCTTAGGACGTCTCTAGTTCTTAATATTTCATGAACGTAAAAGAAGAATTACCTGCAGGCCAGCCTCAACTCTTAAGAAATAATTTTATTAGATTATGATAAACCTTCAGTTGCTGAGTGGCCTCAAAATAAACAATGCCCGTAATGATCTCATGACCTAATAAATAAACTATAATCAATTCAAACCCCCAGCTACTAGAATAAGGCTCCTCGAGCCTATCCAACCCTGCAACTTGATTCAAATAATAATCATTTTGGTACTTTTCAGTTAATATATATCATTATCCTATTTTTAACATTAATTACATATGAGTGCGATGTATGGTTATCGTCGTCTTACGACAACGTTTGTTTATCATTATCTTGATATTATGTTTGTTTATTGTAGTTGTAGTGCGACTTTTTTTTGTATGAGAATGATTCGGATGATCAATATATATATATATGTCCGATCGATAATAAAAAAATCGAGTGTGGTCGTTAATATCTTTGTCATTTGGAATGATAAGTATTAGTTATAATAACGATATCGAATGTGTGAGAACATTATTAAATATATAGTGCTGGCTGAAGTAGGTATCTTTATTAGCACTGCTTCAGATGTTGTTTTATCCTTTTATGATTTTTATGAATTTTGATTATATGTTTTTATCAATGTATTAATAGTTTGAATTAATACAATTATTTTTCTCTTAAAAAAAACATTAATTATATATGGTTTAGTTAGCTTTAAAATGTTGTTAATCAACCTGTACTAGTTTTTATATGTCCGGGGGGAGTGACGAGTGCGGCATACCTAACACGAATAAAAGACAATATTCCTTGCAATTAATACATCGTTATCATATCATATGAAGGAAGCAGGTGATGATTTACTTTTCTAATATATAATTTCTAAAATATATAAGAAATTTGAACCCATTGACCTTGAATAAATAAATCGCAATTGATAATGACATAGATCGAGCAGGTAAAATGTAAAGAGGCAAAAACATAGTGGGACTGGGGTGTTATTTTCACCATTTTTCCAATTCATTTACATATTTGACAGCGTCACAACCACACAAACACTCACCACTTTCCCCCTCTGTTTCTTGATAAATAAACAGCAAGTGGAATGTTACAGACAATACATCATAAGCAATTAATTAACACATAAAAGTGGGACAAGGTAAGTAGGTTTCTGATGCCCCTTTATCAATTAATGCTCTCGATCATCATCATAATCATCTATCACTTGGACTTGAAGGGAATGGCTCTGATGACCACCTGGTGGTATAAAGCTGCTAGTGCCGCCCCGATGAATGGTCCCACCCAGAACACCCACTGAGACAGTAAAAGAAAAGAAAAGAAAAGAAAAAAACGAGGCAACCAACCATAATAATTAAGCGATTAGCGTTTTTTCATAATTGAATTATTTGACTATCTAGGAGGAGGAAGAGAAGCTCAAATGGCTTACGTGGTCGTCCCCAGCGGGGGTCCTTGTTGTAGATGATGGCTGCGCCCAGGCTCGAAGCTGGGTTGATGCCGGTCCCGGTTGCTGGGATGGTGGCCAAGTGCACTAAGAACACTGCAGACGATTGGCAACGGTGCCAGTATCTGAAAATGAAACATATAACGATGCTTGATGAGGACCCAATTAATTAAGTGGCCAGGGTTATCATCTTGATCATGAGAAAGAGAGAGAGAGAGAGAGAGTTGTATTTATGTATTATGATCATGAGCTAGCATAAACGTACAGGGACGTGGGAGTCTCTAGCGTTACGCTTGGCGTCAGTGGCGGAGAAGACAGTGTAAACAAGGACGAAGGTGCCAACAATCTCAGCACCAAGCCCATCTCCTTTGGTGTAGCCATGGTTCACCACGTTCGCACCACCACCCAGCCTCTCGTAGTTACTGCTCTTCTCGAAACCCTTCACTACACCCGCACCACATATCGCACCCAGACACTGCATCACCATGTAGAACACCGCCCTTGTCAGACAACTCTCACTTAAGAACAGCCAAACGTCACCGCCGGGTTTATATGCCCACCTACAGTACACCCACCGCTGATTCACTTTCCCATATATGTTAGTTAATTAATTAATACACTTATTATTATTAAGAGAAAGCAAGCCAAGCCTATCATCATATGATCATTCATCACCTGAGATTCCGGCTGTGCAGTAGACGAAGCGAAGATCATACCAAAGCCCAAGCGATACCTTGAATCCCAACCGTCGAACACTTGGGTCAGCCTTCACCACCCCATCACCGTCAATGCAACCACGTACAGGAACGAAATGTGGCTGAACTCGGCTATCCCGGCCTGTAAAACGACCATGACGACAGCTCTCCCGGCTCGAACAGCGGCGCCGGTGGTTCCCCTGTAGTCCTTGATGTCATCTGATCTCCCTGCGCCGCCGTCCCTATCGGCTGCCTCTCTGAGAACTTGTTCGCTCCCACTCGCACATCCTCTTCCTTACCTTCCATAGATCTCTCTCTCTCTCTCTCTCTCTCTCTTCTGATGATATGTTATTGATGCCTCCACCCTGTTGATTGCCTGCTGGTTATATAGCCAAGCACAGCTCCCTTCAACTTCAACCTCAACCATGGCGGTCCCACTCTCGCTTTTATTTTCTTATCTTATGACCGACCACTCAGTCTTCACTACTTCCATCGAAATGACTCAATTGCCCCCACACTTCCTAGTCCTAGCTGGCAATATTTTGCCCACACACGTCTCAGATGAAAGTAAAGGTCCATCTGAGATGATGATGCAGGCAAATGTTTTATAACGTTTGCCTCGTGCTTAATCATGATTGGTTCCCAAACCACCACTCACATGCTGCCACGTAAACCCCCAATTCTGTGACCCATGAAAATCAAATCTACAACGTCTGATAAATCCTCATTACCTTGTAAACCATGATTGTATATATATATATATATATATTTATTTATTTATTTATTTATTTATTTTTCGGAACAAATGAAATCATTTTTTGATCGACATCACTACATTCACATAAACATAAAATTAAAATTATTAAAAATCATAAAAAATTAAATAACATAAAAGATAATGAATCATTTGAGAATTTATCACGTATAATAATTGAAGAACTACGTATTTGATATTCTTATTATGATTAGAATTGCCCCAGATTTCGGTTTACGGTATATTGGTGATCGTTGATTTGATTTATTATAGATTAGTGGATATATTTTCTTTACGTGCGAATGGTTTTAAATGCAATGAATGTGTCTGTAATGATAAGCAAAATATATCGCATAACGACGGTGATTACATGTGCTATTTAAGAAAAATTCACATCTCCTGTGAAACTGACGGCCAAAACACAAATGCATAATGTCGCTATTAAAAAAAAAAAAAGACATAAGAATAATGATTTCAAATTAAAAAATGGCAAAAGGAAAAAAACTAACAGGTCCAAAAGTTATTAATTTTGATAGTTAGATTTAAATCATATGAGATGATTGTATTAGCTCATATAAGAAAACTATACCACCATCATTTATTAACACCTTATATATTA
This sequence comes from Tetrastigma voinierianum, assembly GCA_016808115.1. Lineage (NCBI taxonomy): Eukaryota > Viridiplantae > Streptophyta > Magnoliopsida > Vitales > Vitaceae > Tetrastigma > Tetrastigma voinierianum. The sequence continues at coordinate 99,532 of JAEQBH010008426.1, read as the reverse complement.
AGGTCTTGCACTATTTCACACTTGACTTCAATTTTATACCTTAATGTAATTTCTTCATGCTACCTACTTATTTGTATATTAAATAATTTATTTTTTATTTAATGAAAGAAAATATTGTCATATATATATATATATATATATATATATATATATATATATATATATATATATATATATATATATATATATATATATAAAAGAGGAGAAAGAAAGAAAAGAGAGAGAGAGATTTATCTTATAAATGTTTTATTGGGTTAATTATTATTATTATTATTATTATTATTATTATTCTTTTCGCTTTTACTTTTGGTTTTATGCGACCCAATACACAAATTGTTACGCCGCCAGCCTTGTCTCCAGGGTTGGCCAGGATTGTACTTATTCTATTATATATTAAAAAATTCATTTGATCCTCTTATTTATTTGGGAAAGTAAACCAAATAAACTAATTAAATAAGAAAAATGTTGCATCATCGTTTGTTAATTAGTGTAATAAAAATAGGGGAGGCGGAGGATGATGTAATGGATAAGACATGTGGTTAAAAAAATGAGGTGTGGGTCAATCATTTGTGAGCCTTACATGCATAAATTAATATGTTTATTATCAAAACATAGTTTTGTGAATACATATGTGGATAGCACTTGTTGGGCATACAATAGATAACACTAAAAAATATATATATCAAACCCATCATTAATCATGAATTGACAACTAATATTGGTTGTTTGATCAAATCATATGTTATACTAGATTGTTTGTTTGTAGACTTGTAGTTAGTTCCATCAATGAATCATATATGACCACTTCTTTTTGTTTAAATCTATTGTTCTTCTTACTCGATATTTCATATCCAGAATGAGTGAGAGGGATCTGATAATAAATCTTCTTGGGGATTTGGTCGTATGTCGCTTCGGTTTTTTAAAAAGCTTTTTTGGTCTATCTTGTTTCGATGTTGTTCCATAACTTAAATATTTTCATATTGTTAATAAAACTATGATTAATAATAGTATGCGAAATCGCGATGTATAAATTCGTATGTAGCGTAATTCTTGGCGTGTCATCGTTGATAAGTGGCAATATTAATGGTGTTAGACGCTCATTTTCTTATTTGTTCATTCCGTTAATAATAAGGACATATTTAAATTATAAAATAAACGTTAAAGACAGACGTGTTAACTCAAATTTTTAAAAGCGAGTTAAGCGTATAAAAACATCAATATTTTGTAATTATCTAATAAGAAATAATAAATAATAACTTGCAACACATTGAATGATAGGTAGAAGTTAATTTATCGATTTATATATTTAAACGAAATGTAAAAAAATGTTTGAAGGAAATTTAGGGTGTAAACTTCTTCAATCAAATACCTTATTATTGTTTTATTAAAAAAAAAAATTCCTTTGAATAGTACATAACATTTTAACCACTCAATCATTTATTCACATTAGTTTATGCAACCATTTTAAAGAAATAAAAAAGAAAATAACATATTTAAATAGTGATGTGAATAAAACCTGATAAGGTTTAAAAATAAGCTGTGACAGCTATTGAGTCAGGAAAGATGGCGCAGTAAAATGCCAGAACCATGTGTGACCTTAAGTCAGTTCATTCGCGGGGAGCCCGATAATGGACGATACGAAAAACTAATATCATAATAAAAATCAACTTAAATATCGCATTAAAAGTAGAGGATAATCATCGATACTTCTTTCGCCCCGTTATCTTTTGATATAGGTAGCGATAAAATGAAAATAGCCCATCAAATAGGAAAAGAATCCTTCTGTGTAATTAGGAAAAACATATGTTATAAATCTTGGGATACTTGTCAGTGGAAAGTACGTAAAAATATTCCATACAAACGATTTATCTTTCTGCTTAGAGAAAGCGACTTTAGCGTCGGACGGTCGCGAGTAGTACTGTCGACCTGTGATGCTCTTATTTTACGTAGAGAGTCAACGTCGAAGTCAGCGGGCCAAATTTTGCTTAATAGTGGTCGGGCGCGATTCCAGCGCGTTAGTCAGGTTCGATTGAAAAAGATATCGTAACCGTGAGTGATTCCGTATACTTTCCAAAACTGTTTTTATTCCACAGCAGCCGGGAAAACACAAAAATAAGTTTTTTTGAAAAATAAAACACAAGAAAAATCAAATATAAATAATAACAATTTTTTAAAAAGTATGGTTTGTGTTTTCAAAACAGTTTTCATCAATAATAGTTTTTAAAAACAAGAAAAACCAAAGTCGTTATTACGTCCCCTTTCCTATGGAGAAAGTGGGGGACTGAGTCATGGGTTATGTGATCATTATGGAAGCAGGGGAGAAAAGGATGTGGCGGACAAAATAATTAATAAATGCATGCCCTTCAAATCCGTTCCTTTTCTTTGACAAAAGGGCCCACAACCCCATGACCTACTACCGGGACAAAATATTCCAACTATTAACCTTCTTCTTCTTTTCTTTTCTTTCTTTTTTTTTTTTTTTTGACTAAAATTTTGTTGATGTGAGGCATTTAATAATCCCCAATAAAGCCGTGTTTGCAGTGCGCGAGATTAAGCTGGATTAATTTTTGTACTCGGGTGAGGCTACGTTTAGTAACATCTGCCAGGACCCAGGTGGTGTTTGTTTTTATTTAATATTGAATATAGCTTTTTTTAAAACTATCTTTTGAATAATCTTAATAAGCATTAAGTATTAAGTTGTTTGTTTTGCGATTAGGTAATAAGTAGAGATGTGATGAGGCCCGAATTATTTTGGGTTGCTTGTCGAAGCCTCGTCTTGTGACACGGGTTTAATTTAATTTTAATCGGGTTTTTAATAGGTTTGGGTTTATTTTACCAATCCGAGCGGGTTCGGTATTATTCTTCTGGTAAAACCCGAAAATTAGAATTTTTAAAAATTGGCAAAATGTTAATAAAAATAATAAATTGTATAAGAGGTTGAAAGAAAGCTTAGAAAATATACAGATGCCGGATGATGAAGCAATTGCGTAGTTAAATTCGTGTCCTTAATCAGTAATAAGGAAAAGTTCGTTGAATTATGAGAATAAACGAGAAATTTTCAGATTTTACGAATGATAAGTTCTGCCGTGGCCTCAGGAATGAGATTTTTCTGAAATCTCGAAAAGTTCACGAAAAATGGTTTGGTAAGTTCATTTAAAATAAAGTGAGCCCGAAAAGAAATAAATTGTTTCGAGGTAAAAAGCGGTGAATGAAACGATATGAATCGTGTATGTCAAAAATAATAATAATAATGCATCTTAGATTATATTTTTTAAAAATAATTTTTATTGTTTATTTTTATCTTAATATAAATAATAATAATTATTATAATGTTTTTTTAATAAATAATTTGTAAAAATTCATAATATTTTTATTTGTATGAAAAATATTAATTTTAATATAATAAAAAAAAGCAAATATAAAAATATTAAAAATAAAAACTATTTAATAAGCTATTTTTATTTCATTATATTTATTATTAGTTATTTGATAATATATTAGTTAATAAATTTTGTTTAAATTATTTAGTTACATTAATTATTTTTGTAAAAAGCATAAAATATTTTGTCGAGTTTAGTAAAAATGAGGCACATTAATTTGGGGGGTTAACAGAACAAAAATAAGCTCGCGTTGTATTTTGTCATAGGTTTAGTCGTCATTGTCTGTCAACATTTGCATTTATTAATTTTATTAAAGTGTAGTGCAATACTGATCTCGCCTTCTGCGGAAACACGGCACAAATATGTGTTCCAAGAAAATACAAAATCTTAATTTAAAGATCTATAAAATGTTTTGAGTCTCATTACGATATCCAATCTACACCTCACTAATGTATATCCAACTTCTCACTAATATTTTATATATATATATATATATATATATATATATATATATATATATATATATATATATATATATATATACCTATTTTAATCAAATCATAAAATATCTTGAATGGGTATGTGCATATATAAAAAACCCTTTGAGTTGAATGGTTTCTTTACGTACGGATACGAGGTTTTAACTTTGTTTTTTTGTTTTTATATTTTATGTCGTCGATTTATTATGGCCAGAGATAGTTGTGTGTTTGATGATTGGTTTTTAAATGAAATCGATAAAGTCGTTATATCTGAAATTTTGATTGTGGGTATCACTGCCAGTTTAGAATGATATTAGGTATTTTAGGTTTTTTTGGATTATCAAATATGTAAAACGAATATTTTTTGTTATTAACATGGATGTTGCATCATCTTTTAAAGTTTTTAACACTTTTTATTCCGTATTTCTATTTATTATATTGCTAACCTCAATCAATAAATCAATGAATTTATATATTTAAAAAAAAAAACTATATGAGTTTGACAAAAATATAACTCAATAAGGAAGAAAATACAATAAAGATATACAACAAGAAAACATTAAAGAAAAAAGTATAAAAAAATATGATTAAATTCAATAAATTATTTTTAGGTATTTTTAAATGCATTTTTACTTATTTTCTTTAATCGTAGAAAATCAAAATAATATACAATTATATCAAATTTTAATTGTATTCAATTTTCACTTCTTATTTTTATGATAAAATAAAAATAAAAATTTACATTCAGTGTTTTTTGCAATTAAATATAATTTAAAATTTTCTTATTCTACTATTAAGATTGTTAAATATCTAAAATCATTTTCTTATAATAACCTTTAGATTTTGTTTAATTTTTTGTCCGAATAGAAAATTAATCAAAATATTTAACACTCAATATGGTCGAATGTATTTAAAGCAAACCGTAGCAATGGGCTAGCTTAGCTATTTTTGTTTAATAGAGTACCTTACCCATTGATTTTTTTTCCAATTTATATTTTACGTTTATATGTTGAAAGATAAAGAAAATAGAAAAGAGATAATATAGATAATTTAAGAAGAAAATTATATTTTCATTCTTCCAGAAACCCATAAATATAATGTTATAGTCATTAATACCGTAATAATTATTCACCACTATATATATATATATAATATATATAATGTTATAGTCATTAATCTTAGTAATAATTATTCATAGTAAATGTGTGATCAATTCGATTATCAGTGTCATTTATATATTCACGTGAATGATCATCAGCTAGGTGTTAATCTTCATATCATTAAAAATCTTGTACATAAAGCACAGTGAATGGCTTACAGACGAGAAAGGAAAAATAAGTACGATGTCTGACATGTAACATACTAAATTATCTGCTGCTTGATTTTATAAGTGTTTTGGGTATAATAAACGTAAGAGTATATTTATTCGGAATAAAATAAAGATAAAAATAAAGAGTAGGAATATCATAAGTTAAATTCTGAAATAATAAAGAAAGATTTGAAATTTATTGTAAAAAATATTATAAATTGATTTTGCAAATATTATAAGGATTGGAGGACGAAGTAAAATAAAAAAGGGGATAAAGATCGAATAAGGATAAGGCCAAAAAGAAATATCTTATTTTGGTCTTGGAAAAGGAAGCAATACGGACAAGAGAGAAGAGAGAAGAGAGAAGAAAGGAAGAAGAAGAAGAAGATGAAGAAGATCACAGGTATGGAATTTGAGTATTGGTATGAAATTTGAGTATAGTTTTGTATGGAAAATATGGGAGTATAGAAGTCTAGTTTTGGACTATAAAGTTTAGATACGTAGTTAAGAACCATATGCTGTGTATGGTTTGGGTTTGAGAACTCTAAAGCTCATTTCTTGTAGGGTTGGGTTAAGAAGAGATTTAAGGCTCTAAATATGTGTTTGAGAGATACAGTTGCAAGTTTGAACCCGAATTTGTGTTGATCATATGCGTGTGGGATCTTAGAACGGGTTTTGGGTCAGAAATACGAGGAGTCGAAGTGAGTCCTTCTAGTAAATTGGCCACATCAATGAGCGTGTTAAGGAACTTTCGAATTTCTCGATTTGGACCTATGTAGACGAGTTGTAGTCGCTTTTCACAGGAGTCGGTCAGGTTTAGATGCAGCCGGTCGATACGCGATTAGGTCCATGGCGGACGCTAGAACGGGTTTTTGAGTCAATAAAGAATTTGGAAATACCAGTCCTTCTGGGAAATTGTAGCCACATTAATGAACTTGATGTTAGGCTTTGAATTTCCAATTCGGACCTAGCGGATCGAGTTATGGTCGTTTTCTTTACAACGGTGAGTGGATGAAGAGTCAGTGCAGAGTCGTCGGCAGTGTACACTCATGCGGCGAGAGTCGACGCACCTCGTACAGCGAGGTCAGCAGACCTCATCTGTAAAGTCGGCGGACCTCGTCACGAAGAAGGCTGGTTCGTCTGAAAGAGCGCGGTTTTCATCGCGTGGAAATTTCGGCTCGTCAGGGGCGGTCGACTCGTCGGTTAGGTCAACTTCGTCGAGGTTATTTGCGTATGACCTTCAACCGGAAGGTCATATCTCATCGCTGACTTTCCGTTGGTGTTCTTGGGCTACATGGAAAGTCCGTTGAGTCGAGCTCACGTCCTTATGCCTAAGGATATTAGATGTCATACTGAGGTGTTAAGCGAGCTCGTCCCTTGATTCGTTCGTCGATTCGGTGTTGTAAAGGCGGCTGGCATTGTAGCCTCAACTTAGGAAGGTCATGTCTCCCATACGTTTGAACTCCGATTTGGGTGTTCTTGGACTCTATGGAAAGCCCATTGAGTCAAGAATACATTCATATGCTCTGAGAAGATATTGGATGTCAGACCAAGGTGATGAATGAGGCTCGTCCAGGACAGGTCAACTCGTCGGTTTAGATCGACTCGTCGAGTTGAGCGCATATGACCTCCAACCCGGGAAAGATTATATCTCCTTGTTTGAACTCCGATTCGGGTGTTCTTGGACTCTATACGACCATTGAGTCAAGAATCATCCATAGATAACGATAAAAATTGGAACTTATATTGGTTCAGAAATCATCGAAAAACGGTAGGTCTGATTGACCATAGTTAATTAGTTATGGTTATAAATAGCTGAAAACATAATGAGTGATAAGTGGATTGTTATACATATAGCGAGATATGAAAATGCAAAGATATGAATAAATGATTGTATATTTATATATCCCATATGAATCACAGAATGACAATAATTATTCGGGAATATGAGATATCTTGAACATAAAATACATATTGATTATGCTTAGAGACACAGTAGAGGGATATATGGGCATGCACATTAGGGAAAAATAAGTCTGCGGCCTTTACAAGTTCTGATATCGAGACCAGTTTGGGTGGTGACATGATCCAGTTTGGATCACGATTGGCCAGAAAGAGATCGCCTGGCGCCTACGAGCCTGTGGATGATCATTTGTCTCGGCGAAGTGATGATACCTTCGGGTATCATATTAGAGACATAGGTCGTTGTCTCATCTGATGATAATCTGTGAATTGCCAATATATCCCACAGCGCCTCCGGGCTTTTATAAATGGTCATTGTCTCGCACAATGATAACAGCGCCTTCGGGGCCTTCATGGACCCCTTTGTTTCATACGATTGAATCTGGTATGCCAGACTCGTGGTTTCTGTATCCCTTATAAGGTTTATGCGAGACATGAAGCATCAAAAGAAATGACAAGTATATGCAAAGGAAATGTAGAGAATATATGATATGATATGAGAAGCATCTTGACTGTATGCGATGATAGTATCTGAGTTACAAGAACGAGAAAGAAAAGTCTGAATGGCGTAGAAAAGTATATGGAAGATGATAAGTAAACTTGTTATGAAAAGTATTTATATGAGAAATGATAAGAATACGTAAATGTTAATTGTGTTATATGCAATTGTATAGAAGTGTGGTGACCCTTAATAGGGTCATCCATGTGTATTAATTCCCATAGCGTAAAGCTTGCCGCAGTGTTCAATCGGGTGTAGGTACGAAAGAGAGGAGACCCGAGGAGGACCGGGTATCCACATCAGCGGTCAAGGCCACCTGACAATAGGTGGAAGACCTTTTAGGTCTATTTTGTATAGGAAATTTTGTAAACCAATGTAAATATTGTAGATGTTGAACACTTCCATATATGGAACTTGTATATATATCTTTGTGTCAGTTTGCTCTGAATATAATACAAGTTAATTGTTCTTTATTATATGAATGAACAGCAAAGTTTATACGTGAAGGAAAAAAAAAAAAACCCTCATTTGACACCTATCTTAGGAGTTGGGGGGGCGTCACATAACATCTTTATTATACTCCCCCTGGTGGTAGCATGACTATATTGTGGCTGCTGGTGAAGATCTTTAGGCTAAGCGCATGTAATTTCTTGATACCAGTTCTTGAATGTTGTTGTAGAAGGTAGGACTTTAGTAAATAAATGCGCTAGATTATCATTGGACCTTATTTATTTGCACATCAATTTCACCATCTTTTGAAGTTCATGAGTGTAGAAAGAACTTTACTGGAAGAAATGTGCTTAGTTAAAATCACACTTTAATATATCCTCTTTGATTTTGCGTAATACATGCAGCATTATGCTTCATATATCTTGTTGGATTATTCTTAATAAGTCATCTTGATTACTACGATGTGTTGTATCATTGATGCAGCCACGTAGTTTCTGACTCTGCTTGCATCATGGGAATTTACGAATGATTAGAGGAGGTGACCACCATCGTTTGTTTAACTGATCTCTAGGATATTACAGTATTTCCATAAGTAAATATATATCTGTTTGTGATCGAGCTTTGTGAGAATGAAGATATCCTGCATCTGCATAGCCAAATAATTATTAGTTGTGTAGCTGAATAAAATAATCCCATGTCACTTGTCCCGCGGAGATATCTCGATATATATTTGATTCCATTCCGGTGCTTTTAGTTTGGAGCTGAGCGTATCTTGCTAATAAATTAGCGAAAGCGATATGCGGTCGGTATAATTTGCCCAGAATACATTGTGCACGACTACTGTAAGATATGGTACTTGGACGTAACTCTTCATTTTCTTCCTTAGTAGTAATAGATATTTAGTTACTTCAGTGACCTAACAGCGAATGGGAAGCCCAGGGGTATGATTTATCGTAGAAAGCATTTCGAGGACTTTTTACGCCTTATGATGATTGATCATCAGTACACCATTCAAACAATACTCGTCTATGGTAGAGAACGATATCTTGTTTCCCGAGATTAACAATATCAAAATTCTTAACACAAATAGTTGTTTGTTTTGATGATATTTTACAGGTCGATCAATTTAAAATCATACATATAAATGTATTGTGTCAATCCATTTTTGTTTTCTTGATGAAAATACATAGGCAAATTGAATTATTCACATATCACTACTTTGAGTTAATAAACCCAAGCGATTATACCACATTCGACCAGGCTTGTTTTTAATCCATATAAAGATCTTTACAACTTGATTAATGCATGCTCAGTGGTTTGAATTCATTGCTTCGAGGCAATGTAGATCATTAAGGGATTTTCATATAACCATTAACATCCCGAAGATCCATATAAATATGGTGTTTACATCCATCAACGCATATCGATCATTACGAGGCGCTAAACTTATCAAATATCGGAATGTGATTGCATCCATTACGGGAGAATATGTCTCCTCATTAGTCGATTCAGGTTTTGTGAGAAACAACGGGCCTGGCGTGCTTTATATCACATTATTTCATTATTCTCATTTCACTTTGAAATGCACAGACCCATCGATATCATGAGTTGTATATTGTAGGTGTTTGAACTGGTCCAAATACCTCTCGTTTAGTAGTGATCATAATTACATTTTGATTGCTTCTTTCCATTTTAACCAATCGTTTGATGTTGATATTCATTCACATTTGCGGTTCTTGATCTTCATGTTTTGTATGATGTCCGCAGCCCTTGGAAAGATAAAGCATTATTTATATGGGTAGTATTTCGATCCCATATTCTACCCTCATGTATATAATTGATAGAGATCTCTTCATTGTTATGTACCGGTACATCATTAAGGGATAACTCTTTGACTGGTGCCTGTGTAGGGGCTTTGGTTCATCGACCTGGGGCTTAACAGTTATATGCTCTTTAGGAGTCATAGATATAACACTTTTCCTTTTTCTAGGAATTGTGTATTTGGAGCCAATAGATTCACGTTTAATCGTGGCTTAGGTTTCATTTGTCATCTTTGCTTTGTAGTACTGCGTTTGAGTTTTAATCCTCGTTGAGATATTTGCAGCCAGGATATGTGATTTTGTAACTTTTGTTGAATCAATAAAAGTATCAGACAATTGATTCGCAAGACCTTGTAAATGAATTTTTTTCTGAACTTCTAGTTCAGATTGCTTTGTATGGGGATCAAGGTGAGATAAATATGACTCATTCCATGTAATTTCTCACCATTCTTCTAGAATTGACTTATCTCCCTAATGGGGAAAGATTTTCATCAAGTGACAATGCAGCCAAATCGAAACGATAAAAACTTCCCCGAAGTAAGGGCTCGATATAATTTATAATAGATGCAGATTGAAAGCCAACATAAATACCAAGACGGCATTAAGGACATAACTTAGGTTGACGTGTGGGGCAGAATTGGAACATAAACGGTATAACGAAGCTATGGAAATCGCGAAATATTGAGTTGATAACACGTAGCAAGTTGTAATGGTGATAAATGTCGTGATTGGTTTGTAGGGCCAATTATTCATTGCGGCATGTATAATAACTGTCCCCATGCAATAAAAAGGCAATTTGGATATCCAAGTAATGGTCCCAACAATCAGTACAGCGTTTGATAAAGGTGTGCAGCCATTAAAAAGAATGAACATGAGCAACAGATGTTGAACATTTATACCCGATAGACGCCACAATAATCAAGGAAATGTTTGAGATGAGAATTATTGCGTGTCAGAGCCAGATTGTCTTGATGGGGTGATCGAGAATTGTGCTCACGAAGGAGTAAATTATTTGAGCGATAATCTAGCAAAGCAACATATCTACGAGAAGAAGGCATGAGACTATCAGTGGGCTAGCATCAATTAAAACCGTAAAATAACAAAAATGTCCACTAGGTGGTGAATGATAAATATCATGAATACGTTAAGCGGGATTCAAATGTAGCGCTGTAAAAAGATGGTCTAATAATTAATTTGCCTTTAGACAAGCGGCTTTGCAGTATAACCATTAGTTGTTAAAATTTATGCCTTGTTAATGGATGCCATTAAATTTTTGAACTATACGGCATCGTGGAAATTCAGGATGCCCAGTCGTTCATGCCAAAGTAAATGCATTGGAGTCATTGAACTTTTGGTTCATGTGACATAGATTCAATAGATCTAATGGTTATGCGATATAGTCCACAAAGATAAAGAAGACAATTGTTTCAAGATGCATTTTGCCCGAGAAATAATAGAAGTAATTGAGTAAATGCTCATTTGCATCATGATTCATAGTTTCAATATGATATCCATTTTGGCGAATATCTTTAAGCGGTAATTTCTATATTTATTAGAATAAGGGCATCTTCAATTTGCAGTTTAATGCCTTTCGGTAGAATAATGGTGGCTGCTTGGGAGCCTTTAATCGGGTTAACGGGACTTAAGATAGTATGAACGTTAGATTGGTAATGTGAGTTTGAAAATATTTTTTAATCTGGCAAGATCGTGTGGGTTGTGACGCGATCGGCAAGACATGCATCGCAGCCAGTGTCATATAATTGATCAATTACGAGGATCATATATCTTCAAAATAAAAACGAAATTTAAATAGAAAATCAAAGTTCGCATTATAGATAACTGCATGGAAAAACAGTATGGAAAAGAAAATAACATAAAAAAAAGTAATAGGATAAATATATGTTGCAATCATAGCAAACATTGCCATCCCAAATCAATGGTCGAATTTTTCCGCGGATCTTCAAAAAAAAGTCAAAACGTAAATAACCGAGTCTTTACACCATCATCATCAAAGAAAAGGATCATTAGGATACATAGTGTCTTTTGTCAATAAAATTTGTTTCAATTTCTTGGTCTTTTCTGTCATGGAGAGAGCTGATAAAGGTCGACCAAATGCTTGGCCGTATGGCAGTGCGAGGCAGAGTGAAGCGGCTTTAAATTCGCGTACGCGCGTTCCGTGTAAACTTTTTATTATGTATTTTGTTGCCTTTCAGATAATTTTTTGAGCGATTCAGCTGTGGTTGTTAATTATTATTGTTTGAGACTAATTATAATTACCTCGATTCGAAATTATAGCAACCCGCGACCATGACCTCCATGTGTCCATAATATTCATGCCATGCATGCGTCTATTAGCAGATTGCGGCATTGGCTTGGAAATGGTATCGTCAGGTAGGCGGAATTGGTGTTTTGATAACGATTCATTGTGCAACCATTCTGAGGAGGCGTGCGAATTATTAACAGAATATTTGGTAAAGGACCTCTTTATATTCTTTGTTGTAGGAACACATTAGGCGTGAAAAGTGGTGTATGTTTTCGAGCATGTCTCATTGTAATATTTCCTCCACATAATTTCGGTTGAGGAGAACTAATTTTGGCGAGGCTGGTGTAGTCATTAATTATTTCGAAATCTTGTAGTCACCGTGAAGTCAATCATAAGCGAGGCCTTGAAGAATGGTCTTGTTGATCATATCGTTCTTTGACCGTCCAGGAGAATCCGTGGATCTTGACCGTTAGATATTCGCACCCGGACGCTTGTCGATATGATGGCTAAGGAATATTAAGGCCTTAGCGTGATCTTGCAGGGATGTGGTATTTCCTCCTTTGATTGTGTTTCGAGATTCATGTAGCATCGAGTGGATTTCAGCATTCGAAGATGCGAGATAAATAATTCTTTGCGAAATGTCGAGACGACAAATTCGAGGTTTGTGGTTATATTGGACATTTAATACGAGAATAAGTAACAATATATTAATAAGTAATATATATATATATATATATATATATATATATATATATATATATATATATATATATATATATATATATATATAGAAAGGAAAATTATAATTTGTGGTGTATTTAATAATAATATAATTGAGTTTAAGTGGTAATTAGTGTAAAATTAAGAAATAGAACATCAGGGGTTCAAATCGGCTTGAAAGAAAAATTTTATTTTATTTATTTATTTTTTTAGAAATAAACCCCCCTTTTTTTGTTTTTGTTTTTTTTTTTGATAACAATTTTTTTTTTTGCAAAATCAAATAACAAAAAACAATTTTCTTCTTCTTCAAGCCGAGGCTGAGAACGTTCAAGCAAACGGACTGATTCATAAAGAAAATAATTCTTCTTCATCTTCAAGCATTAAGCGAATATTTCAAACCTAGGCTTCGGGTTGGTTTTTGTGAGAGTTGAGTTTCGGGCTTTTAACTGCGAAGTGGAAAGTTTGAAAAAATTTCATACTAGAAATTGAAATGTCACATTTCTTTGTTTATGATTTTGTATGTAGTAGATTACGAGTTACTTGGTTGAGGAACTTCGACCGTGATTGTTCGAGGGCTCGTGTTGATAAATGTTGAAGATAAGAAAAGAGAGAAAAGAGATAATTTAAGAAGAAAGCGCCTCATTCTTCGAGAAACCCATATATAGTGTTACGATCATTATCGTAATAGTATTCGGTAATGTGTGGTCATTCACGGTTATCAGTAGATCATTATAACTCATATATATATATACATATATATAACTTATATATATAATAATTTATATATATATATATATATATACTCTCTCATATATATATATATATATATATATATATATATATATATATATATATATATATATATATATATATATATATATATATATATATTTCTTTTATAATAAGCAAAAATTTTCATTTATTCATAAACAATATATCCATCAAGAACAGAAATGAAACAATCCTTCACAATCTTTTTTTTTTTGGATAGTTTTACATACAAAACCCTAACATTTTCAGCATCAGCCATTGTATTGATAGTTTTAAATAGAAAACTAATCAAAAAAAAAAAAAAAAATATGAGTTCAACAATTGCGCGAGTCGAATCCGATCAGGATAGTAATCACACTCACGTTGAAAAGCAATAAAAGCTTTTACGAGTGAGGCATCGCATGACCACGACTAAATCACTAATCTGAAACATCACCTGTATGCCTCGACAGAAAACATGAAAAAGCAAAATAAAATTCTCGAATTTGCGTTTAAGAAACAGTTTATGGAGAAAGAAATCGGGATCAAGAACCAATATGAGTGAAGGGAGAGGATACAGTAAATAAAATTGACGATCGGTACTCGATAGTGCTAGATGTTGGAATAATTCCAACTATAAGGTGGACATACTTTAATTGTTTTATAAAGCATACCAAAGGACACATTTATTGAGATAATAAAAAGAAATCTGAGGCATTCAAACCTCATAAGATCGATAGAATGGAATGTATGAATGCGAGCCTTTAGTAAGTGTAGGCTTTAATGACATTGATTATTGTCATAATGAGAGAGCATATCAAGAGTCATTATAAGGTTAATAACATTGATTATTGCCCACCAATGGGAGATATCAAAAGTCCATTATAAGGTTATAAAAGGCTAGGTCCTCTCACTATTCGATTACCTTTTTTTTTGCAAAAGTCATTGTGCCATATAAAAAAATAATGAGAAGACCTTTTCCTTTTATTTCCTACTTTGGGCATAGACCGTCTTACTATGAATTTGTCAGCAGTGTGTCTCTAACTAAGACTAAATTTTGCACATGTTATTGTATACATATTTGAGTTTCGACTCTGATTTGAAGTTATGTCTGCTTTATTTGATCATATAAATCTTACATTTGGTATCGAGTTAATCAAATATGTGTATATGTGTTGTTTTGTGATTTACTGGTTGATATATATATATATATATACACACACAGAGATATACGGTTTAAGATCTCATAAGGAAAGGTTTGTCTGAGATATATAAATTAAAGATTTCATAAAGTAAGGGTTCATGACATGTTTTGGATTTCCGATGAAAGATATTGTAATTTTTAAATTGTGTCATCAAAGTGACCAATTTAGGGGATATTATGAATTATTCTTTCATTTATAAAAGGACTTGTCTCTAATTATTATACTTATTCATCTACCCAAAGGTGATGTTTATATATTTTCTTAGAGATGTGTTATTACATAAAGATAAGAGTGTTTTGGTTTTTTAAAAGTATTTGCCCAAAGGTGATATTTTTAACAAATTGAAATTCTTTTGAACACGCAATATTGTAAAAGAGTGCATTGTATGTTACGTTTTCTGCCCAAAGGTGATTATGTAAGATACGACTTAACTCTCTTGACTGAATCATAATGATTCAAACTTATCGCATGTTCATGAACTAATTGTTTGTATGTTTCGTCAATAGTAACTTTCTCGGTGAACATGACATATGGTTACCATAGAAATCTTGATTGGTAACAATTATAAAGTGGAAAAAAGCATATATATTGCTTTAGGAATATTTGACATTAACATGGCCTTACGGAGAAAAACATGCGGACCTTGCCCCGTCTTGTATTCTTTGAAAAGATTATTTTGCTAAAGTGGGATCGATCTGGTGTCTCGTGTTGGTTATGCGGGGAACCATTCCCGAAGCATCTCATGAACGGTTTACCGAGACTATGGTTGCCGACTATTTCTCACTATGGCGAGGAAGGTCTGAGGTTAATAAAAATGTTGGCCGAGGAACCGATGAGAAGCGAAATTGATTGAGCTATCATCTTATAATAGTCTTGATGGGGTTCGAGCATATGTTTGGGATGATTCAGTGTAGGGATAAATTAAAATGCGGATGCTAAACTAACGGTTGTCGTAACCTTTTATAGTTGCATCGGTTTGGTAACAGATGCCTTTTCAGTACTCAAGATGAAGTTGGAACTGATAGTGGATATAGTGGTGTTTGAAGAAAATAAACTTGAGTGAGTTTGTCGTGTGTTGTTTATCTCATCCGACCAGAGCTTCACAGACTGTCATACTTTGCAGACAAGAACATGGCGTCAACTTTGAAATGTTCAACCTAAGAATGGTATGAAGAAGTCAATCAAGTGTTATTTTTGCAAGAAAATAGGCCATATGAAAAAGGGTTGTCTTAAATACAAGGTTTGGTTGGAAAAGCAAGATAAAACTAAAGGTAATCCCTTAGTTCATGTTTGTTTTGAATCAAATTTAGTAAATGTTCCGTCAAATTCTTGGTGGCTTGATAGTGAGACCTTGGATTCATGTTTTTCACCTTATAGGGGTTCTGAGCAAAGTGGGTCAGGAAAGGTCGAAAAGGACACTTGAGTTGCTAATAATCTTGGAAGCTAAAGTGACTTTGATTTGATACCTCTTTTGGATAAGTGGGATGTGTATGAAATTTGGTAATTACACAGTCAAGTTATCACTTAATTCTACAATATTGGCTATGGTGTTTGATTGATTGTTTTATATAAAGTGTCTCTAGTGATGAATGATTGAATATATTTTTATCTTGATAAAGCAACATCAAGAATCCTGAAAATCAAGAGGTCTTCCATGTTGTGGCATAAACGTTTAGGTCATACATCAAGAGAAAGAGTTGAAAGGTTGATAAAAAAAATGCTATATTACCATCTCTTGATTTTAAGGATATGGAGTTTTGTGTGGATTGTATTAGAGGAAAACTTTCCAAGACTAAAAATAAAGGAGCAAGTCGTAGTGGTGTTTTGTTGGAGATTGTTCATACTGATATTGGTGGTCTGTATTCCACTACTATATATGGCTCTAGGTTTTTTCTCACTTTCATTGATGATTTTTCTCGTTATGGTTATCTTTATTTGATTAAAGAAAAATAAGACGTTCTAGACAAATTTAAAGTGTTTAAACTCGAGGTTGAGAAACAATTAGGAAAAATCATAAAGATCGTGAGATCTGACTGTGGTGGTGAATGTTATGGTAGACATGAGGATGTAGGTCAACGTATGGGGCCTTTTGCAAAATACTTACAGGATTGTGGGATAGTTGCTTAATATACATGATGCTTGGGAATCATGAGCAAAATGGTGTGGCCAAAAGGCGTAATCGCAAGGACATGATGAGGAGTATGATGTATAGGTCTAACATTCCTAAATACCTTTGGGGTGAAGCAATAAAAATTGCGATTATATCATATGAGTTCCCGACCAAAATCGTCACACAAACACCTTTTGAATTATGGACAAGTAGAAAGTGTGACACCCCTATCCCAAGGATCCCGTTGACAACTTGTCGACCTCACGAAGAAAGCGAGATGGGTGTGAGTAATAGGCACCACACCATCATATCCCATTTATTGGGATCCGCAATTTAAAAAAATCGGATGAGTCTCCTCGTAGAAACTATCAAATACTAACTGTATAACAATACATCATGACTATCAGGGCTCAATATACCTGGTCATTCATGAGTCATAGCGACCACTTGATCCCATTCAACCATACCCTGAATACTATACATGAAACTATGTAGTGATATGTTTACAAGAGTACAAAATGATATATTAAAACTGATCGTTCTAATATACATATACAAAATAGTCCCAGCTTACATCAGAGCTTTTCTTCATATGTGCAGATCCAGAATGTGGTCGACCTTTGCACTAACTTGTACATGAAAGGGGGGTCCCATGATGGGGTGAGCAAAGCCCAGTAGTGATAATCTCTGGTTACTCACAGCACAGGAGTCTTGCTCACAATGATTGAACCAACCCACGTACATCTGTGGCGCCCTTACGACTGAGCACCGCCCCGGCGGGATCAGAGCAAGTCAGGATGCCCACTTGAATCACTGAAATTGCTGAAAATCGCCTTATCTTTGCGGAAGCGTTACGAGAAATTGGGCAGAAGCCGCAACATTTACATTTAACAAAATCCATTTTACAATGTAGGCATCGAAAACCTTTTCAAAATGATTTACAAAATAGATGTTGATATTCAAAATTGTTTATACAAAATATCCATATCAAAAGAACACGTGAAATGAGTGCACATGTCGAACATACTGAGATTTCTTCTTTTGACTCGGCGCTCCTCGATCTTAGGTCGTATCGATCACTATCTATCACTCGGTACTGCGCGTGGTAAACAATACGCTAAGCATTTTCATGTAGTGGTTCTATACAAATCCATTCCTCGGTTCGACTTAAATCAATTTATGCGATTTAATAATTGAACTTTAGTCATTTGGATGATTAATATAAATACATTACATATACTTTGTTATATATATACAATAAGTATAGTTCATTGATCATCCCGTAAATACATTTTCATAATCAAAATTTCCACGATCTCGAATCAATTCAAATATGCTCACAGTCAATTTAGTTCGACATTGATTGATTACGAAAATCAATTCGGTTACGAAAAATAAATTCGATTATACTTGTCAAATTCAGTTACATCGATCACTTGAGTTATCTGTCGGTCGATTATCTTGCATCCAATTCGATTATGCCCATCAATGCAGTTATGCATACTTAATTTAACCTATATCTTGATATACGGATATCGAGTCGGAAACGCGGTCCGTGGGTACAGCGATGGTATCACATGGTTTTATAACCGCGATGCGGTCATTGAAATTTGTGATTGCAAATAATCAAATAGTGAACACTTCACCGTCACGGTCCCGTGTTCTTGATCGGAGTGACGCGTCAATAGTTCGCGATGCTATTTATTTGACCACATTGGTATACCCGATCCTTAATGCGAGAAATAAGCGGTTAACATTCTATTAATGGCGTTCAAATCCTTTATAGCAATATAGTACAATATGTGCGCTTGTATAAATGATTTATTTTCAATAATCATGAAATTTTTATATGCAAATATTTACTTGTCGAGCATACTGTCAATTAAATCGATTGATATGCTTTTAGAACAACATGCAAAAACTTGAAAAGCGAGGAATAGGAGTTGGTAGAACAAACCCAAAAATATTTGCACTTTGATTCAATCCTTGGAATCTCGATGTGATTTGGCTTTTCCTCGCCGTCGGTCCACTGTTAAAAACCATTAAAGAACAATATTATTCAAATTAATACTAGTGGTTTTGGTTAGGATTGATTTTCGGAGTTTAATATGAGTTCCAATTTAAACATTCTATATGTAGATGGATTCTTGACTCAATGGGCTTTCCATAGAGTGAAGGAACACTTGAATAGGAGTTCGGACGTAGGAGTTAGGACCTTCGATCTGCGGTCAAATCTGACCCGGCAGGCAGACCCGAACTGGACGAGCTCGTCTACGTCAAACATCTTCTATACTCCTCAGGAATATTAATGTATTCTCGACTCGATGGGCTTTCCATGAAGTCGAGAACACCTGTCGGAGTTGAAGCGAAGGAGATATGACCTTAGAAGTTGGAGGTCATGTGTAGTCAGCTTTGACGGCGACTGGTGACGGCCTGCTTGAAGTGACAGGCTCAGTCAAACACCTCGGTCTAACATCTAACATCCTCCTCAGGCATATGAATGTATTCTTGACTCCATGGGCTTTCCATAGAGTCGAAACACCTAATCGAGGAGTTAACGAAGGAGATATGACGCCGAAGTTGGAGGTCATGCGTGAATCCGGCAGCGGCGGCACGAGCGGCGAGCAGCGTTTGGCGACCAGCGTCGGACGACCACTGTTGGACGACCACTGTTGGGCGACCACTGTTGGGCGACCACTGTTGGATGACCACTGTTGGACGACCACTGTTGGGCGACCACTATTTGCGCGCCTTGTTTGCGACAACGTTTGGCGACCCTTGTTTGGCGACACCGGTTTTGGCGACGCGTTTTGGCGACCCTTTGTTTGGCGTCTTGTTTGGCGACCCTTTGAACGCGACCTTTGTTTGACAACCACTGTTTGGCGACAACGTTTGGCGACCTTGTTTGATGACCTCGATTTGGCGACCTCGGTTTGGCGTGACCAGCGACCCGTTTGACTATTCGGGTAAAGGCCATAGCGGTCTCGCGAAGTCGAATTAAGAAATTGAAAGCGACATCGGACCAGTGATGTGGATACAATTTCCGCAGGAAGGACCTACACAAATTCTCTTTATTTCTGATCCAAAAGCCGTTAAGGTGCGGCTAGTTGACGGCCCCGAATGGCCCGGCAGAGCCAGATTTAGTAGGCTAACCTCATTAAAGGACTATAACTTGATCTGCGAGAAGTCGAATCGAAATTCAAAAGCCTAACATCAAGCTAATTGATGTGGCTACAATTTACTAGAATGACGCTCTGGAATTTCCCGCCGCCGTACGCCCAGTCAGCTCTAGGTTCGTTATTGCTTGTACCCTGATGTGGCGACTTCCCGTGGTTTAAAATGCAGCGAACTTTCCCTAGGCCGGATAACTTTTGACAATCCTTAGGGTAGAAGAAGACCAAGTAGGAGGAGCCTACCTCATGGAGTTTGTCGAAAGTCCTGGGTTAGGTCTCTACTTGTAGCTCTTGTCACTAGGAAGGAAACAGCCGTCTTGCGGAGACTGTGGTCGGTGTCGGAAAATCTAAGAGAGAAGAATTAGACCTCTCTCTCCCAACTTTCCCACTTTTCTCATTTTTTCTTTTTCTTATGGATCACTCTTAATCGTACTTTTTAAAAGGAGCTTCCTCCCTCTTTCCTACATGCAATGTCAATTCCTTGATTTTTTCCTTTACTCATTTATTTCTCTATTATCATGAACATATAAACTTATTTACAATTAACCTTGGTCCCCCATTTTACAATTTATTTTCTCTTTTCACTTGGGTTCATTACGGATTCAACAATCATCTAATCAATATTAAAAAAATTTCGAGAAAAATACCCGAGTTGAAACGAATATACTAGGAATATATAATAATTTTTATTATAAAATTTTAGGGTATTTTGGGGTAATTACATCCAGATGAAAATGTCTACATGAATGTCGGCTATGTCATGCATGGAATGTCTTCATGCCCATAACTCCGGGTCACTCAGGCTGCTTGCACATGCACATGCGAAGTGTGACAAGCATCCTTGGTAGTCACCGATAATAGCGCATATATAGAGCCCTCTTGGCTCACCAATACCAAATACCAAGTGCGATGGTGACTAATCTGAGTCAATCTGACTTTCCTATCACACAATCGAAGTCACATGTAATAATCATGACCTGTGTCTTCTTTAGATATGAGAACTTTCGGATCTGCATGGGTCTCTTACGCCACTGTTCCAATGATAAGCATGACCATGTGGTCTTCTTTAGGCTCTGAACTTTTCGGATCGCGCGGGTTTCTTACACCCATGTTCGAACTTTTCACACGAGGGGTGCGGTCCCTTCTTTCGCCGACACACATTATTTATATTTCTTTTTTATTTTTATTTTTATGCTTTGAACTGTGAGTCATTTATTGGACGTCGTCCAATGCAAACTCACACATTCATCAACACGATGATGGATGATCATACCATGCACACACCCGATATGATGATGTCCGCATTGCATATCTTAAATCTTGTCCTTGCAATTTCTTGTACATGTATGATGTACACTACATGAACCATTCTCATCAGTTGCACTTCATGTCAATTACCATGCAAACATATATCCTTGAGCATATAAGTTCCTATATTTCATGCCAATATATATATATATATATATATATATATATATATATATATATATATATATATATATATATATAGCATATATATATATATATATATATCGTATCAAACACATAATGCTTATCCATTAATCCATGGTAAGTAAATAATGTCGCATAGTCTTCCTTAGGTTAACTCTTGGCAATTCTACCCGATACAATAACTGACATGTCATGCAATGGTGCATGTCAAAGCAGTTATTCACATCGACACGACTAAGCAACACACACACTTGATGCAAAACATGAATTTCAACAAAGTTATGATCACCTCTTGTCTCTACAGTCACATGGTTGAATCTTGACTCGATGAAGCTTTCCATAGGTTAAGAACACCCAACGAGAGTTTGAGCCGAAAGAAGTTATGGTCGGTCAGAAGTTGGAAGACCAACAATAAAATGACAATTGTGTGTACCACGGAATTTCTGTTGCACACCGTAACTTGATGCTCCACTTTGAATGAATTTGGCGAGTCAAGGGGTCGAATTTGGATATCTGTTGAGAGATATGTTATCATACAAGAAGTGGATTGCTCGAGAAATGTGAATCACTCGGTCGTATGAGTGATGTGATTATGTAGCAGTCGTAAAGGTCGAAGGAGAAAATTGAAAGCACCTCCTTGGACACCATACATACTTATATAAGCAGTATGAAAAACCTACCTCAAATAGCATGATTTCGAGGACACAGCATTTTCTTGGTTTAGATGGAAACTGACCTTGGACAGCGGCGAAATCTTGTGGTTCTGTGCACGTGTGGCTCGTCCACGTGGGAACAACTTTAACTCTCGGCCTATCGAATTTCGATCGGCAAAACCTCGTAAAATTGCAGGAGAAGCTTGCTTTTTTTCTCCCTCCACTCTCTCTCTCTCTAACATTTTGTTCTGAACCAAATTGTGAGATATTTTTAATTTTTGATATTTATACATGAGATACGTGGCTCACATCGCGCCACGTGTCATGCTTCCCCGGTCCGTTTTCACCCAAAACAATTTATTTCATCCTAATTTAAATTTCATCTATCGTAAATGGACTTTCTTTAAATATTTGACATTTTGGGATTTTCACAAATCCGTTTTAATTTCGGCCTTAGTTGCCTGAAATTGGGAAAAATCAATGGTCTCGGGAATTCACGAAATTAGATGCAGGTGACTAGATTTCGAAAATTTCAATGGTGAAGTCTAGTTTAAATAAATCGAATCTGAAAAATTACGGGTTTGCTTTTGTCCCAGATTTAACAAAATTACCATTTTCCCTTCTAGCTAAATTTAAAATTTTAACTTTTCCTAGGTCTTTACATAAAAGCCTAGCCTAACT
Source organism: Tetrastigma voinierianum (assembly GCA_016808115.1). Lineage (NCBI taxonomy): Eukaryota > Viridiplantae > Streptophyta > Magnoliopsida > Vitales > Vitaceae > Tetrastigma > Tetrastigma voinierianum. The sequence continues at coordinate 76,626 of JAEQBH010008426.1, read as the reverse complement.
CATTTTTAGGGTTTAAAGGTTGTCGATTGAGTTAGACTTTATAACCACGGCAAAAAAAAGCTTTATTCTAGAAGCTTATCACGGTGTTGCTTTATTAAATATCGGGATCATTCTAAAAGGCTAAATTTATAATCATACTCATGAATGAAGAATTGTTGAGTCTCTTATGGCAAAATATTTGGAACTTGATGTAGCTGATTTTCTTGACTCTCAAGCCCCTCTTTTGAAGAAACTTAAGCAGATGCATTGCCCTTATCTGGAGAGCCAAAATTTGTGGAACCTATTCCATTCCCTCCTCAGGAGACACCAAATGTGGCAATTGACACAGTTGTTCGCTACGAAACGATAATAGCTTCCGTGTTGATCCGCTATGAGAGAAGTTGTTACTTAGCGAGAGCGATGTAAGCTACGGTGAAGCTAGAGCAATCTGCGATTCAGACGTTATGTAGTTTATGCGGGGAGAACATGATTTTGACATTGGTATGATCGATGACCTTGATGACTGAAGATGCGGTTGCGTCCACAGGTCAAGTATGTGGGTTAATGCTATCTGAAGATGAGATTACTTCCATGGACCACAGTGGTGTGCGAGACTTATGGAATTACCCTCTTGGTTGTAAGCCCATAGGTTGTAAATGGGTATCTGAGACCAAGTTCTCAAAGAAGGATGAGAGATTCAAGGCTAGATTGGTAGCGAGGGGTTTACTCGGAATGAGTATTGATTATGTGACCTTCTTTTTGTTTTTAGTAAAGATTCAATTAGAATTATTATGGCTTTAATTGCACATTTTGATCTAGAACTTGATCAAATGGATGTTAAAACTGCATTCTTAAATGGTTATTTATGTGAGACTGTTTACATGAAGCAACTCGAGGGTTTTGAGGAACATGGTGAGAAACACTTTGTGTGTAAACTGAAGAAATCCATTTACGAGTTGAAGCAGACCTCCAGACAGTGGTACTTAAAGCTTGATGAAGTAATAACTTCTCTTGGTTTTGTTGAGAATAAGGTGGACCACTGTGTTTATCTCAAGAACAGTGGGAGTAAGTTAATTTTCCTTGTTCTCTATGTTGATGATATTTTGCTTGCCAGTAATGATCTGGATCTTCTTAATAAGACTAAGGGTATATTATCCAAGACTTTTGACATGAAAGATCTTGGTGAGGCATCTTTTGTTCTTGGCATTGAGATTCATCGGGATAGATCTCAGAATTTGTTAGGATTATCTCAACGTGCTTATGTTGATCGTGTACTTAAACGATTTAACATGGATAATTGCAAGGCTGGAGAAGTGCCAGTATTGAAGGTGGCAGGCAAAATAAAGTCGTGTCTAATGTTTTTGAAGAAATTAAATAGGAGAGTATTATGTCTGATCTTGTTGGTAGTCTCATGTATGCCAGTTTTACCTGAGCACGACATAGCTTTATAGTGGGCATTCTTGGGCGATATCTTTCTAATCCTGGACAGGCGCATTGGGTTGTTGAGAAGAAAGTAATGAGATACTTGCAACGAACAAAAGATTACATGCTTGTTTATAGAAAACTGGAAAACCTTGAAGTATTGGGTTACATATTCAAATTTTACAGGATGTTCAGATGATCTGAAATCAACTTCAAGGTATATTTTTATGATGGTAGGAGGAGCTATTTATTGGAAGAGTGTGAAACAAACTCTTCGTGTAACACCCTCTAATATTCAATTAGGATAAATAAAATTTTTCGAGACAAAAATGGATCTGAATGAGGTAATAGAAATTATTTATCTAAATAATAATAATAAGAAGTAAAGAAAAAGAAAAAAAAAAAAGGAAAAACGAAAATAAAAAAAGAATAAAATATCAAATGGGAAAGTGACGGACGGGAGAGGCAGAGAGAGGGCGTGAGAGGCTATTTTTATTTTATTTTCTCTTTTTGATTCTTTCTCGAGATCTCACAAAATCGGGCCGAGTAGGCGTTCATCGGAAGCGAAGGCAAAATTGAATTTGCGCGAAGAGCTGCAGCATGGGTACCAATATCTTAGCATTTTGTCAAACTTTAAAGGTAGAAAATTTGTCACACTTGTGTTATTTGGCTTTAAAGGTTATATAATGGCTTGAAATTTTCTTAAGACCGTGAAAGGTCGTAAACTTGATCCAAAATTTTGGGCGAGTTTAGGAATTTTAGGAATTTTTGGAGATTGTGTTCGGACGGTCGAGACTAAGCCACAGAGTGTTTATGGACCAGTTTTGATTGAGAAATTGGGATTGTAGTCGAGATAAAGTCGGATATGTACCGAGAAATGTTTCGGGTATTTTTTAGATTATATGGAAAGTCCCTTAGATCCAAGTTGACTAAATCGGATAGTTTTATAGGACATTTAATGTGTATGGACATTTTGGTCGATTCGCGTCATGTGTCGATGTCCATATCGAGATGGGACTAGCGGCGTGAAGTTTTGTTAGAATGTCGAGTTCGTTCGATATAGTCGACACTGAAGTACTGTGTATGTTTTATGGTTAAAGCGTTAAGGCGAGGGGGCATTTTATTAATTTGAATGAATTGTGTAGGCGATTTGAGCATCAGACGAGAATGCAGAGTCAGCAGTGAATTTGAAAGAAGAGTAGTGGAGAAAAAAGGTGAGTACTCAATCATTTTCTAAAATGAAGAAGGTCATTTTAGTCTGAGTTTGTAAAGTCTTTGAAAATATAGATTTATAAAGCATTTTATTACTCGATTGTTATACTCGGCGAGAAAAGTTCGGTTCCGTGTTGCAAGAGCGGTTTTGCTTTGGTTGCAAAACCCCCAGATGGCATTTCGAGTTTTTCGGTCGGATGTATTTCGGATTGTGCGTAGAGTTATGGGATATTGCAGGCTAACTTTATTGCACGGTCGTGATTGGGGGTTAGATATGAGTATTTATATAGTGGTCGCCATACGCGCATTCGAGAAGTGTATATAGTTAAGCGCGGCCCGACTTAGTAATAGCGATGAGGTGTTGGTTTTAGGGTTCCCTCACCCAGAGCATTTGGTTGAGGTTCCATTATGCTATATAGATCGTAGTGTTCATAGGACCATCTTGGCCGGTAGTGTTCAGGGTTTACCCTCGCAGTGCCAGTTCGAGGTTAGAGGCATCACTTCTAGGGTATTTCAAATGGTCCACAGTGGTTGGTACTTGATTTACAGTATAGCACTTTCAGATATTAACCACCAGCGAAAGCAGTTTTGGCGTGAAATAGTTTCGAAACGATTTCGGCGTGAGTGGATTTTGAGCGGTTTCGGCCGGCGAAGCGGTTGCGACGAGAAATAGTTTTGAAACGGTTTCGGCCGGCGGCGATTTCAGCGGCGAAATAGTTTTTCTGCGGTTTTGGCCGTTTCATAGCAAAGCTTCGGTTTTCTCATAAATAGTTTCTGACCATTTACGTGCGATTTTCATATTGGGAGGTACAAGCGTGACGGCGGCATTTAGAACTTATAGTACTCGAGCCCGTTTGGCTCCACCGGTTTTACGTTTTTAAAATAATTTTTAGTCTTGAGTCTTTGAAGCGAAGAACCTTTCGAGGATCCTTAGTCTGAAGCGTCTTTGTGATTATATATAAGATAGGTGTAAATTAAAACTAGTAAACTTAAAATGTGACATTTGTATATGTAAATATCTTTTGTAAAATAATAAATTGCATGGTTTTGAGAAAAGCAGGTTACCCAATAAACTTATATTGGATTGATCCTTATCTTATATTTTGATGAGGACGAGGTCCGCACTATTGTGTGATTGGATTTTGGGAAATATTGGGAGTGTATTTTTTATATACGGAATTGATTTTTGTATTTTGGGCTTGACCACGGTGCGGTCGTTATCGCTGTGGTTCGTTAAATTTAAGGTGTGATTTTGATGAAAAGTGAAAAATTTTAAACCGTATTTTCCAATCTCTGGAGTTTCAGCGGTTTTACGGCTTAGCTTCATGGTAACCCATCGGTCGGCGAGAGGCTTGGTGGAGTTCTTTACGATGAGTTCTTAGGAATTTCACAATCCTTGCAGGAAGAGTGCATCAGCCCAGTATCGGAAGCCGGGTTTTAGGCGATAGTTCTTTGTTTTTAGCGTTTTCCGCGATTATTTCCTATAAATTGTTTTTATTATAATGATTTTTCTCATAGCCTACATTGTTTTGCTAAATCCTTGCATGCATCGGATATTGAAAAGTGTCAGATCTTTCCCAACTTTGAAATTCACGGCATTATGTGCGGACGAGATCGTAGAGGTCGATCTGGACTCCCGCCGGAGGCACCACGGAGAGATATGTCGAGCACACCGCGGGTCGAGAAAGATGTGATGAATCGGCCAGGTAGAACCATCGAGGGCGCGGACTGAGGCGGTGCAGCGGCGATGGATCGGGTTATATGGGTTGTTCTGGTGGCTCCATCGAGCACGGGAGTCTCCCGGAAGAGTAGAGGGGCATGATGGGAACGTGCTCACAGAATTAGAGTAAAACTTATGATGGTGGAAGCGACTGGGCGGTGCCCATGGTTGGGTCAGGGTTAGTGTTCTAGCTATTATATGGTGATGTAGACATGAGTGCTCCACCATAATTCTTTGGAAAAGATTGGCGTGGACAAATTCTTCAGCACGGTAGATACACAAGAAAAGTTTCGAGTGTTTACTAGGGCGTAGAAAAGCAATGAAATGGTTTATGAAAGAGTTTTAGAAACTTTTAAAGTAAAGCGGCATTGATTTTATGAAAAGATTGAGGTACCTTAAGGTAGAAAGGGCAGTTTTAGTTCTAACTTCGGGCGGCGAGACCGGTAAGGAGGTGCTCCCGGCAACAGTCGACCCGGGCACGGTCGGTCTGGCGTAGAAAGAAAGGGAAAGAAGTGGACAGCGGTAGAGGCTCGATCTGGTGCTTATCCCAGCGGATTAGATTCGATCACCGGCGGCCAGGGAGGTGGTAGATCTTTAAGGATCATCTTTCGTTATGCATGTCGGAGGAGGCATCTCGGAAGTGCGGGATGAATATGTGAGGATGTTTCCATTGCGACGGGAAGGTCACTTTGTCGGGAGGCGTCACGAGTTAGTAGGCTGAGACCTCACGAGGTAGGTCTGATGTAGCATCACACCAGGGCACACAGTGGTCCCGGTCGGTGATAAATTGGTTAGGAAGAAGGTAGCGATACATCACACAGTGAGAGGTCGTGGTAGGGGTGCGGGGCGAGCGGTACCGGGTTGACGAATTGAGTGGTACTACATTACTTTCATTTCAGTATTCTGATCCCATAGCGAGGCGGATCATCACGAGGCGTGATTCTTGGTATGATTTGGGTTCTGATCATGATGCATATGCATTAGTGAACCGGGAGCCCTTTCATTCGTTTATTCGGTACCATTCAGCGAGAGAGCGCGAGATAAGAGTCACATGACGTAGATGGTCGTATGGTGGTTCCGGTACCCGATGGGGATACTATGACATCGAAAGGATAGTTCGGTAGTAGGTGGTGATCGAGAATAAAGTTTCCGGCGGATTTGATAGTGTTAGGTATCCGTGATTTCGATATAATCGCGGGTATGGGCGGTTATCGGGCATAGAGCCACCTTAGATTGCTATAAGAAGAAGTAAGATTGGTTCAATTTCAGAGAACCGGCGTGATGTGCGGGAATCGAAGAGAGATCGCCCACTGGTCTCGTGTCTGTAATGAAGCAAAATCTTCGAAAGGTTGCGGGGTTATTGGCTTTGTAGTGGATAGGAGGCAAAGGGGGACACGGCTGGAAGACATCCCCATAGTCAAAGAGTTACGAGATGTCTTTCGAGAAGATGTTGAGGTTTACCGGGATAGAAATTGAGTTCGTTATTGAACTAGTTCCGAGGGTAGTGGAAGTATCCGTTCCTCCATCTGAATGGGCGCGGCGAGTTGAAAGAATTGAAGGCACAATTGGAGGAATTGCTAAGCAAAGAGCTTCGTCATTAGTCTTATCACTTGAGTAGGGGAGCTCGGTTCTCTTCCATAAAGAAGAAAAGATGAAGCTTACGGTTGTGTATAGACTATAGGCAATTTGAATCGACGTCTGTGACCGATATCCGCTTCCTCGTATGAATTGACTATTTGACCAATTGCATGGATCACCGGGTATATTCTAGATTGATAAGGTCGGGCTACCACATCGGTTGGTCAGAATGATGTTTCTAAGGCGCCTTCGGGGCGAATACGGTCCACTTTATGAGTTCCCTAGTGATGCCATTCGGATTGGTAATGCCGTGCATTCTGTGGTTGATGAAGCGGGGTGTTGATCCGTGTTGAAATAAGTTTGTGATCGTATTCGTGATGACATTCCTGGTGTACTCGGGCGGTTGGAGGAACATGCGAGCATCTTCGGACCCGATGTGCGGTGTGGGGCCAGTTTCAAGATAGCGACCCAGACGAAGGTTATGCGGGCCAGCCCAGCCGTGAGGATCTCTGAGTTTAAGGTGGGGCGATAAGGGTTTTTCCTCAAAGTTTCCCCTTGAAGGTGTTCTCAGATTTGGAAGGCGGAAAGGCTGGCTGGGCGTAAGTATGAGATTATTGCGGTAGGACCGGTAACATAGATTAGACCTTATCGAGTTGTCTAAGGTTCATAACGTTTTCATGTATCATCTGCTCCACAAGTACATTCGAGATCCCTCCCATGTACTCAAAGATCGGCCCGGTAGAACTAAGGATAATTTGACATAAGAAGCGACCAATGCGAGATAGTAGATGCGCAGAGAACAGATTACTAGCCGAGGAATAAGGTAATTCAGGATTAGTCACGAAAGTTTATGGAATCATTGGGATTAAGGAGGAACACGTGGGAGTCGAGGGTACCGAATCTTGTGATCCCGATATCCTCAGTTGTTTTAGGATTAGTATCCTCTTTATAGTTTTGTTCATTTACGAGGACGAAATGTTCTTAAGGAGGGGAGGAGTTGTAACAAGTCTGAGAGGTGTACGGTATGTGTAGTAAGTGCCTTGAGAACTCGCCCAATTATTTTAGTGTCGTAATAGAATTTTGAAAATTGGTTTAAAAGTTGAAATTATGAAGTTTTCAAATAATTGTGCTTTTACAATTAAGAAAGTAGAGGGAGGTAGTATATTTAATAGGTTAAATAGTAAAATAATAATAATAAATTGCCAAAATAGTTCAGGGAGGTCTCGAAAATTCTCTAGATCTCGGATGTGAAACAGGATCTGCGCCGTTAAATTAGTCTCACGAAATCTACTAACTTCGAAAGTTTCGGTTAAATTCAGAGATAGTTTAAATATTTTCACAATTTACAGCGACAGTTAGTGAAACACAGCAGGATTTTGAAAATTTGAAAAAATGGCAAATATTTAAGAATATTGATTAGGATAAATAAAATTTTTGAGACAAAGTGGATCACGAATGAGGTAATAGAAAATTATTTATCTATAAGTAATAAAGTAAAAAGAAAAAGAAAAAAAAAAGGAAAAGCAATGAAAAGAATAAAATATCAGTGGGTGACGAGATGGGAGAGCGAGAGGGGGGCGTGAGGCAGTTTTAATACCTGTTTTACTTTGATTCTTTTCTGAATCTGAAAATTGGATAGTAGAGCGTTCATTGATGAGGCAAATTGGACTAAGCGAAGAAACTACATATAGATGCAAATATCTTAGCCAACTTTGTCAAACTTTAAGGTACAGAAAAGTTTGTCTACTTGTGTTATTTCAAACTGGAGTTATATAATGGGCGAAATTTTCTTTAGAGACCGTGAAGATTTAAGTAAACTTGATCAATTTTAAACCCAGGTTAGGAATTTTAAAATTTTGGGGTGTGTTAGGCGGTGGGAGCTGAAATTTTGGGATTTGTTTATGGGCAGTTTTGATTGAAATTTCAGGATTGTAGTCGGATAAGTCGGACATAATTTTCAGAAATGTTTCGGGTATTTTTAGACTATATGGAAAGTCCACTTAGGGTCAAAAATTATTAAATGGATATTTTATAGGACATTTAATGTGTATGGACATTTTGGTCAATTTCCACGTCATATTATCGATGTCATGTCGAATGGAATGGCGTAAGTTTTGTTAGAATCGAGTTAGTTCGATATATGATCGCTTCTGAAAGCCACATTGTGTTTTTATGGATTAACGTTAACTGAGAACATTTATTATTGAATGAATGTGTGGCGTTTGAGCGTCAGAAGCGAAATGCAGAGTCTTGTGAGGTGAAAGAAATTAGTGGAGAAAAATCTGATCTTGAAATATTTCTAAATGAAAGTGTTTAAATTGAGTTTGTAAGTCTTTGAAAATATAGATTTATAAAGCATTTTATTATCAGTGTTATGCGGCGAAAAGTTCGATTTGTTATTTAAGAAGAGACGATTTTGGCTGGTTTAGCAAAACCCTAGATAGCTTGACTCGGTTTCGGTCAGATGTATTTGGATGTGCATAGCGAGTTATCAGGATATTATGTGCTTATATTGCGCAGTGGCAATTGGGGGGTTGATATAGTATATTTATATAGTGAAAGTCGCCTCTGCATTGAGGTAGCATATATAGTTAGCGCGTGACTTAGTACATAAGCGATGAGGTGTTGATTTGAGGTTCCCTCATAGGAGCATTTTAGTTCCAGGGTTGGGTTATCTTATATAGATCGTAAGTGTTATGGACCATCTTAAGCCAGGAGTGGTGTTGGGTTCCTCTGATGCCGAGGTTAGGGTTCGAGGCATCACTTCTAGACATTTGAGCGAGCCCGCAGTGGTTGGTACTTGATTCTGATGTCAGCACTTTCGGATATTAACCACTTAGCCCAAGCAGTTTTCGAAAATAGTTTTGAAGCAGTTTGCCAATTGGTTCCGAAGCGATTTTGTGGCGAGAAAGCAGTTTGGCGGCGAAATAGTTTTGAGCGGTTTGGCGGCTTGATTCAGCGAAATAGTTTCCTGCGCGGTTTTGAAATGGTTTCATAGCAAAAACTTCGAGTTTCTCATAAATAGTTTACAACCATTTAATGCGATTTTTAAATGTTGATGCGAACGTGACGACATTTAGGGCCACCGCGTACTCGCGGCAGTTTGGCTCACGGTTTTACGTTTTTTAAAATAATTTTGGTGCGGTCTTTGGCGAAAAAGACCACTTCAGGATCGTAGTCACACAAATATTTGTCTTTGTGATTATATATAAGATAAGGTGTAAATTAAAACTAGTAAACTTAAAATGTGACATTTTGTATATGTAAATATCTTTTGTAAAATATGCATGCATGGTTTGAGAAAAGGAGTTTAAATAAACTTATATTGGATTGATCCTTATCTTATATTTTGATGATGACCCGGAGGTCACTTCATTGTTATTAGTTGGATTTTGGGGAAATATTGGGGAGTGTATTTTTATATAATTGATTTTTGTATTTTGAGGCAGCCACTTGGTGCGATCAGTTATCTTCTTGGATTTCGTTAAATTTAAAGGTGTGATTTTGATAGAAAGTGAAAAATTTTAAAGCGTGTTTTTTCCAAAATACAGGTTTCAGCGGTTTTGCGACAGCTTCATGGTAACTTGTGTGTCGGTCGGCGAGCGTTTGGGAGGTTAACGTGGAGTTGCGGCGATTTCTGTCACTGGGAAGAGTGCGTCGCTTACGTTGCTTCTTCCTGCAGCTAAGTTTGTTGCCTGTTATGGTGTTGTTACTCAGACAATTTGGTTAAAGAACTTTATTTCTGGGTTACTGGTCATTGATTCCATATCTCAACCCATAAAGATATTCTGTGACAATAGTGTTGTTGTGTTCTTTTCGAAAAACAACAAAAGTTCAAAAGGTTCAAAGCACATCTAGCTAATGTACCTCACAGTAAGGGATCTTGTCAAAAATGAAGATATCATGGTGGAACACATTGACGCCACCAACATGTTAGCTGATCCTTTGACCAAAGGACTTAGACCTATTACATTCCGGACACATGTTTTTAACATGGGTATTGTGGAGTCCATTGCTGTACTTGGAGTTATGTATTTTGTCATGTGATATATCACATTTGCTGAATCATATTGACATTCAATATTCACATCTTGCGATGGATTTTATAGTTCATTAAGAGTGGTGTTCTTTCAAGGATGGTATATCTCAAGAACAACACATCTAGCTATTTCAATATCATGAGATATACATGTGTATTTTCTTAAAGGATTTCTTTAAAAGGAAATCATACAGAGGACTGATAAGATGCAACACATTTGTTGCTTGCTACACTACAATGTCATATGTGATCTTGTCAATAACTTCACTACTAGTTGTAAATATGGTTGATTTTGTGTCACCAAATGACATGATAATTGCGATGTTTCGATATCAGTGTTTTATTGAACCACATTGTTTTGAGGTGCTTATCTCTTAACTATGTAATTTATACGTGGCATAATGTTTATTCTTACAGTGCGATTATTTATTTATTTTTTTTTTTTATCAGTTTTATTTTTACACATAAGAAACCAATTAAAGTCGTCTAAGTAGGGGAGACTATTGGAATAATTCAATATAAAGGTGGACATACTTTAATTGTTTATGGCTGAACCAAATGACAGTTATTGAGATAATAAAAAGAGAATACGAGGCGTTGACACTCCATGGAATGATGAATGGAGCATTATGAATGCAGGCGTATTAAATGTAGCTATGTGATGATTATTAACATAATGGGAGAAGGGCATATCAAGAGTTATTATAAGGTTATAAAAAGCTAGGTCCCCCCACTATTCTGATTACCCTTTTTTTGCAAAGAGTCACAATATGTCTGTATCAAAAGTAGTGAGGAAGACCTTTCCTATTTGATTTCCTACTTTGGGCAAAGACGAATCTTATTATGGATCCATCAACAGGTATATCTCTAACTATGACTAAATTTGCACATGCTGTGTACTTTTATTTGGAGTTTGGCTTTACAATTTTGAAGTTATCCGTTTTATTTGATCATATAAAATCTAATAGTAGTTGAGATGGTTTGACCCAGAAGCTTTGATTTGACACTTTGTTTGAAAATGAAAAAATCAAATGTTGTGACTGACAATTGACAAATAAAGGATAGGCCCGTAGTCTTCGTGGGAGAATTAAGAATGAAGCAAATTTGTAGACAATTTCTATTAAACTGACTGAAGTAATCTTTTACAAAAATATCCCTAAAATAATTCATATTTGCCCAAATTAGTCTTTTTGGAAAATTTTAAACCATAGTCATTAGCTACTATTTTGATGTCATGGTAGAAGAAACTAATTTAGGTATTATTTTGAGACACAAACATTGATTTGGGTTTTTTGAAAAAAGAAGAAAGATTATTTGGGAGAAAACTGAAATTTCAATGGCAATTGTGATGGCTCTATGTTGTTTGGGTCGGTGGGTTCCACGTTGATGGGATTGTAAACCCCATAAGTGACCAATTGACAACACCAAGTTTAAGTCTGCCTTCAAATTTGACTCACATGGGAAATATAGAGTCCAGATTTGCAGACAAAATAATGGGTATATATAGGAAAATGCTAGTTCACATTATGGTGTTAAGAGAGTTTTTAAGAGTAAATTTAAAAAACATAAAAATTAAATAACATAAATACTTATTACTTATTTTCTTTTCTTTTTTATAATAAATGATAAAAATTATTATATGATGACTTTTTTTATTCGATGGTATCATGTAGCAACACCATATATAGTCTGCAAATTTGTCTGACAATTAAATAACTAGGTTAGAAATAACATGAGGAAAATTCTACACTGGTGGAGTTTGAGAAACTTGAGGTACGATCTATGCGTAACTCTCGATGTGTCGATAAACTTTACTGTTAGCCGACGTCGTCTGATCCGTTTTAAGTAGATCTTAGAGAAAAACAAGAGAAGAAAAAAAATCAAAATATCTCTCTCTACCTGCTCTCTCTCACTCGATGCTTCCCTTTTTTTTCTTTTGTTTTTTTCGTTTTTATCCTTTTTTTTAAACCATGTGTTCATCTCTCATTCGAATCCTTTTTTACCCTAAAACAATTTATTTATTTTCAGTTCAATTTATTTCACGTGAGCTTATTCAGCTTGATTCTTGCTGACTTAGATATTTTCGTAAAATCTGCGTCCCGCGAAGTCATTCTGACTTATTCTTCGAGAAACTCACTGAAATTTAACATAATAAATGACAAAAATTATTATCCTTATAAAATTATGATGATTTTTTTTATATCAATGAGTATCTCTTAGCAACACCCCATATATACTATATATATATATATATATATATATATATATTCTTGATTTTCCATTATTCCTTGAGGAATTATGGTTCGCTTTCATATACCTGTATTTAACAAAAGGAATTAAGAAAAAAATCAAAAACCATAAAATTAAGAGAGCTACAATGGGGTTGCTAAAAATGGGGTATCGAATCTTTATTTCTGACGCGAAGCGATGTTTGGCATTTCATAAGCAGTGTTTTTCTTTCGAAATGGTAGAGTGTAAAGAAATGAGGTGACTTTTAATCATTCGATGTTTTTATTAAATAGAATTAAAGCTTTATCGAAAATATGAGATGAAATATGGCTATTGAAAGCGGTATCTCACCGGCCGTGACTGCGACCCTCTCAATTATATCTTCAAGAGGATTGTAAATATCTGCTTTGCTTCTGGATGGCATTTCTTCATATTGGAGCGATTTTTGTCTTTAATCCATTTTAGCGGTTATGGGGATAACACCCCTTATAGCGCTCTAAGACCAAGAATATAAAAATTTAAATATATCAAAACTACCCTTATACCCACGATCGACTCACAAAGGCCCTTTCCTCGGGCTTTTTACCCCAAAATAATGCTATTATTTAAAAATATTATTTAAAATAAGGTACAAAAATAAATATTTAGGAGATATGGCGCTTAGTCTGTAATATGTAGATATTGTGTTTCGAAACCAGCGATTTGATGTAAGAATGCAGTCGTGTTTTTTGAGAGGTACCGATTTCGGTGTAGAGCTCACGAAATCGTGTTTTGGCTGTGATTTGTGTAAATTACGAAGTCGTGTCTTCAACGATTCCAGGTGTAAAATTACAAAGTTGTGTATGTGAAAGCAGCGATTTCGAGTGTAAAATTATGAAACCATGTTTAAAGGCATGTGTAAAATTTTGAAGTCGTGTACAGCAACGATTTGATGTAAAATTTGGAAATTTAAAAGCAACGATTTGATGTAAAATTACGAAGTCGTGTTTTGAATCTATGATTTTTAGTGTAAAATCTTATTTTATAGATTAAAAATTTTTTTTTTTTAATATCTGCATATATGTGGCCAATTCTGCTTAAATGCTACATGATTAAATCTCATAATAATTAACAAATATTCTTTTTTAACACTAATATTTTTAAAATTTGTTTTTAAAAATATTATTTTTTTTTTAAAAAAACCCCTTTCCTCCAACACCCACGTTTACAACCCACACCCGCCTCTTTTGTTTTTTTTTTTCTTTCGATTTTTGTTTTGTTTGTTTGTTTTTTTTTTAAGTCAGTCTTTAAGGTTTTTTTTTTTCCTTTTTTTTTTTTGTACTTTTTCATAGAAATCACCCTCTATTTTTCCATCTTTTAAATAAATTAAAATTTTTAATTTTTAATTTTTAATTAATGTCATAAGATAATATCTTATTTTTGCTTATTTTGAAAATATATTTAACAATTTTTTTAAAATTTAATTATTGATTTATTCAAAGAAATTTATTTATTCAAAAAAAATTTATTTATTAATTTATTAAATTTTTCATTAATTAGATTTATTAATTCTAAAATTTTAAGAAATATTAACATTTAATTTTATTAAATAAATTATAGGGTGAAAATCTACTTAATAAAAAGTCTTTATTTTTAAAATTTCCATTTATTCAATATTTTTACATTTTAATTATATTTTTATTTTATGTAATTAACATATTAAATATAAACATATTCATATGTAACAATTAATAAGCAAAAAATATATAAATATATAATAAAGCAAATAATAATAGAAACATACATATAATGGATAATGGATATAAATAAATTTTAGTTCATTATTATTTTTTCTAAATCATAACAATGAAACACATACATATGCTCACATTTATGGGAATTACTAGATTTGTTACACTATATAAGCTATTTCCACTAATTGTACAAGACATGTGAACTAAGTGTAAGAGCTATAAGTTTACTATTCTTCAACGATTTTAATTGATTTTTAAAAACTCAAATAATGATTATTTTCTTAACTTAAGAATGAAGGAAATTCATTATAAATATTGTTTGATCTCATATTCATCCTATGCATTTTCTTAATCTGGTACATATTCATTTTATAAACTACTTTAATTATAAATTTTTAAAAAAATAAATTTCAATTCATTTTCCTTTTCTTTTCAACTATAAAGATGAAAAGATGTTTATCTTCAGCGTTGTACAGAGGAAACATGAGATTTGTTATAATGTATAAAATATTTATACTTATCGTACAAGGTAGATAAATTAAAGTGTACCAAAGGTAGTATGTGTGAAATACTGAAATTTTGAGGCTTAGGGCTTTTAACTGTGGGAGGTGATCCGCGTTGAAAAAATACGAGGAGAGAGGTGTAGGCCTGCATTTTGAAACTTAAGATTTTTTTAAATTTATGGGGCTTGATCACATTGGAAAGCTCTGAGAAAGTGGCGCCACTTTTCCATATAGAAGTCATATAAGCTGATTTGAAGGAAGGAAAAGAGGGAAAGCGTAGAACTGCTTCCTTTGAAAAGGTTGGAGAGGCACTGCAAGGCGCTTGATTAAATATTTTTTTTTTTTTGGAGAATAAATTAAGGCATTGAGTGCATATAATTTAGGCGTATTAGTTCGGCTAAATTTATTTTTAACCTTACAAGAGAAGTATGGGTGCTTTCGCATTAGTGGGAGGGTGCAAGTGGTGCCGAAAGTTTAAGTTTGGTGCGCTTGGAGAATTTTGGCTGGGGGCAATTTTTGGGAGACAATCTCGGCTTTGGAGCGATTTCGACGAGGGCGGTTCACGTCACGGGAGCTGCCGTGCACCGGGTATGTTTAACTTTGACTTTTCTTCTTTTATATAGTTAATTTTTTATTTTTATTTTTAATTTTAATTGTCTTGTATATATATTAGTCATTTAATTTATAGTCTTATTATTTTATTTTCCTTGTAATTATATTGTTGCTTTTTGTTTATTTAGAAATTGGTGGTTGTTGTTTTTTTTTTTTTTTTTTGTTTTTTTGTTTGTTTTATTAACATATGGTATCAGCATGTAATTTAATAAAATCTAGAATTTTTTACGAATTCCCATTTCTCTCAATTTTAAGTTCCATTTCCAAATTTCTCATTTTCTAAAATTCAAATTTTCAATTTAAATCGGAATCTCAATCTCATTTATTCAATTTTGATGATTGATTTCAAATTACCAATTGTGTTAAATCAATGTGTGTTTCCAAATTCAGGATTACAGTTTAGATTCCATTCAAATTTCTGAAATCCTTAATTTCAAATTGGCGATCAATTTCAAATTCCCAATCTGATTCAGGTCGGTTGTCGCAGTCTTAAATTTTGAAAATTAGTAATTTAAATTTGAGTCTAAAAATCTCAGAATTTCAAATTTCAATTTCAAACTTCAATTTTCAAAACTTCAAGATTTCAAACCGGTTTTCAAAAATCTCAAACACACGGTTAATTACACGAATTCAAATGGAATGCAGGAGTTAATTTGTGTAACATATAAATGGGCTTGGGTGGGGCCGACATTTCCATTTTTAATAAATAATTTGTATATCTTTCTCTTAGATTTCAATTGAATGTGAATAGTTTGTATTTTGTTATTACGCAACATTGTTTCCCGATTGATAAGCGACATAACGTGCGTCCGTCTGCGTTTTAAATACGACAACGATTATTTATTTATATATGCTAAATGTTTTATATTGTTATTGCTCTTTGGTATTCGTTGGTTGATTAGTGGCCCCGTATTTTTAACTTTAGTTTGTTTAGTAGAGCCGACTTTGGGGGCTTAGAGGGTGCTCTGCTTCCATCGTACCCTTCACGATCGTAACACGACCCAGGACTGGAACTCGGTTTCCCGAACCCTGCCTTTTCTTATAATGAGTCGTGGCCCAGGGTTTTTAACTGCTTATTTTTGTTTTTCATTTTTAAAATAAAAACAAAAATAAGTGGCATTTCGAGCAGTTTTCTAAAATGGTTTTTAAATAAAAAAAAGCGATCTAGCCTTTTAGTGAAAGCGTATGGCAATGCGGGGTCGCGAAAATGGCGACTCACGGGACGGAAGGGCCCAGAGCTCAATCTGAGTGGGAAAATGTGGCTTTTGATTGGTTGATTGATAGATACCTATTTTATGTTTTTATCTTGATTATTGGTGGCGCATTTGAGGATTTTGATTTGCGATTGTACCCTTCACATCTTTGGTTGTTGTACTATTAATATTGGTTGGTTGACATCTTGGTTGATTCTTCACGATGTCAGTTTTGTCACTTGTTTCTCATGGTTCGTTATATATTAAATGTATCAATCTTATATTTACGCCCAGATGCGTGTAGATATGGATGATATGCCCCATTGCTTTGCACTGATTAGTTGTTGCATGACTACCCATCTCTTGCTTGGCGCATGTTGCTTGTGTATGTGGGGCGCGCATTTATCCCCTTATCTCGACTCCACAGTCTCGATCGACTATGTGTCTTTTGTTGTTGTGATTGATGTTGATTGGAGACTTTGTTGCTCCTTGTTTGCTCTTCATTGAGCTAATGATTAGGGTAAGGTGCAGTGATGGGCTATATCCGTGTTTGCGGCGTTTGAGAGGTGGTCGACATATTGATCTTTGAGGAGTCAGATCTTTGAAGACTTGTATAGCCAGGCTAGATTTGCGAGGATATTTGTATGGCCGGTGTGCTCTTCTTGGTGTTAGGTTATTGGGTTTTTCGGATGCGACATATTCACGCATACACTTAGTTTATTCTTTGAGTCTTGAGAGTAGAGAGGCGCCCCATGTAGGCGCCTACTGGGATGTCGAGGGAAGTGCATGTGTGGAGGTGATGTGCCTTGCATGGAGCGCCAGTCTCTTGACGTGCATGGGAGGTTGTGTGCATTTGGAGAGTCTGTCCCGGCTCTGTAGGGGCCTTTAAAGGCTTATCTACCCTTGTCTTTTTAGAGCCACCATTGACACTTCTAGGTTGAGTTTGATCCTGCGATTAGGACTCCCATCCTGCACGTGGGTGCATCACGTGAGCCTTCGAGCAGGTTTTGTCATGATATGGATCAGTTCCTTCTTTGGTTTCCTCTCTGAGGTATATAGAGATTGATCGGAGTATTGAGCTTAGGTGGGGCAATTTGTGCATAGTGATGGATTGCTTATTTCGGTTTCATTATAGCGGTGTTCTTTTGGTTCAAACATGGACTCACTTTATTTTATTCACGGTTACACTTCCGAGGATTCAGCGACCTGGTAGGACCATCTTCGTGGGTTAGAGTTGAGGTGGTGAAATGCGTGCATCGGTCAACGGATATGGATCCATCACGCGGCGGTTATTGGCGACTTCTTTGCCGTATCGTAACGCTCAAGGATACGATGCGTGGCCGCCGGTCGGAGGATTGATGGCGGCAGACCCCGCGGCTGGCGCGGGAGGATACTCGGTTTGACATGGGGCACCACCTGCACCTCCACCTCCATCGATGTTTCGGATGGCACCTGCTTCATCCTCGGGCGCTCCGCATTTGTTGTCGAGAGGTCTACAGAGGTGATCCGGCCACATGCGACTATTCCGGTTGGTATATCGGTGCCCCGAGGATCGCGCATACGAGAGAGTAAGCGAGATGCCCAGAGCGATTGAAGTTCTTGAGGTATGGATGTGTGGGATGGATTTGATAATGCACTGTGACATTCTGCTAGAATTTCTGATGCTTGACATGGAGCGTATCACGAGGCGAAGGATGTCAACGTACTCATTTGAGATATAAATGGGTTCAAGTGAGACCAGTTGATAGAAGGCTCAGTTGGATCATGTTGTTACTGTCTTTTTAAAGCGTAGTAACCCAGACTAGTTTGCCACCTTGGATGCTTCGCGCAGGCGGACTTGGGAGGATCTTTCCCATGAGTTTATCCGACAGTTCTCTTTCAGCACTATCATAGATATCACTAGGAGAGAGCTTGAGGCTATGAGACAGGGAGCTCATGAGACTGCTACATCTTTCATCTCTCGTTGGAGGGAGAAGGTTATTCAGATGATTGATCGTCCATCAGAGAGAGAGCAGATTAGCATGATCATGAGGAGTTTACAACCTAGTTACGCTAGACATCTTATGGGAGTACCGATTATGGATTACAGAGCTTTGATAGAGGCATTGTATGGTATCGAGGATGGTATGGCGCGTGGTTTATGGTCGGATTCTTCCTCTTTTGATAGTAAGGGAAGAAATATGCGAATCATGTAGACGGGGTAGGAGCCATCGGTTCCTTTAGACATGGGGCGCGGGCGCCGATGCGCATCACTCCTGACATACGGGGCTTCCTGCAGCTCGGAGTTCGAGTTCGGTATGGGCCTTCCTGCCACCTCGGCGCTTAGATTGCAGCTCCATGCTCTGCTGCACCTTTCGGTTCACATTTGCGCTTCGGAGTTGTGGAGGGGCACTGTGCCCGTCTTAGACCCAGCGCCCACAGTTCACCACAGCCCGACTGGGCGGCTCGGACACTTTGCGCCACTAGGCATGCCTTTGGTGAGTCTTCGAGACATTGATAGTTCTTGGATTGCTTAACCCGTGCAGAGGCCATTACATGGGTTGTTCACCCTCGTTTTTCGGATGGACCTACATTGTGCTTATCATCGGGGCCACCCGGACATCTTGCGGTCCCGATTACCTTTGCGCTGAGACATATTTGTTAGGACTTGATTGACCGAGTATTGTGCGATTGGGACGGCCCCCAGCATCGATTCTAACCCCGCCAGACCTACTACGCACATGCGGTTCCTCACTCCGGTAAGGAGGTATTCATTCCATTGATTTTGTTGGTCAGAGATCGTATCCGTATGTTGTCATGGGATGATGGTGAACCCATAGCATTTGATGATGATTATGACGATGATGGGGTTCATGAAGTGTTTTCGAACCATCAGTCGCTCACATGTCGTTTAGTGCCGAACATTACGGTTGGATCCTTACCGAGGCCAGTGACTTTGCCTTGTTATGCGTTGAGACTCAGCACGGTACCGACTGCACAGAAACCGCGAGTTGATACACGAGAGATCGATATGTTATCGAGAGGTGGTAGAGTGGTCGAGCAGCTGACCTCCGGTTCCATCTGGCGGCGATCCACGATGCACTAGAGATGAGGCGGTGAGAGGATGTGAGATCATCCAGCGGCTACGAGTGCGCGTAACGTATCTCTATTTGGAGTTTGTTAAAGCTTCCTCTACCACATAGAAGACTTTGATTAAGGCTCCCGAGGCCGGATTCGAGTTGACACGACCCATCTCGAGGAGGGCTGATACATATGCTCCACCGGTAGTCGAGCTTGATTGCATTGTTTTCTCCCGAGGATGACTTACCTCCAGGAGTTCGGACCACTCTAGGCCACATATATCAGTTGGTTGTTTAGATTAGGTGGGTGTTCCATCGTCCTCTTGAAACTGATGGATGCGCTCTAAATACGTCACTTGCCCGCTGCAATTGCTCCTAGGATATGGGCCTGATTTTTGAGCCATCTCCGCAGGGTTGTGAGCCTTGGCCCGTTGCGGTAGAGAGGTGATGGGCACCTTGACTCTCGGCGATGATTGGGCGGTAGTTTTCGGGTTTTGTTTCGGATTTTGAGGATCCTGTGTCCTTTAACTACTTTTAGACCGCCCATGGATCCATAGTCTTTATTGTATCCATCTTCCTCATTTGAAGGTGAAGTTCGTCATGATGGTCAGTGATCATATTTCATCTGGGAGGCACGTTGACTTTGAGCGGTATTGGAGATTAGCCATGGGGACAGTGATTCGCTTATGGCCAGGATTTTCTTTGATGAGATACGAGGCCAGAGTGGAGTCGGGGATTTTGTCGAGAGGTCGGTACCCGTGTCATTTGATCGACGCCAACTTACGGTCGTTTGGACATGATGAGGAGCATGTCGTACATGCAGCGGTTTGGGTTTGGCGTCGTCGACGTAGGCGTAGCGAATTTATCCGCGGTTTTGGACCGACCCACCCTTTGGTTTGGATTTGTACGTGGAGGCAGTTTTCGTGCATGGCATAGTTGTAAGAAATTAGGATCTCGACTTCATCACATTCCATTTTGACTATCCTCTTCGTCGCTACGGTTTGAGGTTGGTAGTATTTTGTGAGGGCCCCGGGCCATTATCGCGTTAGATGGATCGATTGATGAGCTATTGATATCTAGCATGTTGAGGGCACGCATCGGCTTTTTCCACGGCGATTGCGTGGTGGGGCTCGACACTTCTACCACCTTGATCGCTCCTCGGCTGCAGGCGATTACAGTATTGCTCACTATGTGCTTTCTTGATGAGATAGCTGATTATGGGGGTATTGATGGGGTTATGTCATCGGCGGCTATGATGAGGGCTTCTCGGGATGGCTGTGGTCGGCCAGAGGCGGTCACGCACTTAGTGATTTTCATGTGCTTGCTTTGAGAGATGATGAGGATGTACTCTTGCTCCGGATGATGATGCGGGTTACGGGTGATGTTGTGTTGATATTGCATCTCGATATTAGGGCGTGTTGTGGGAAATTAAGATGTTACGTGGACCCACCGCTTTCTTTTGATGTTTTGTCGGGATTTGTCGCGTTAAGATGATGTCTTGACGCACTCATCTATGGATTTGAGCATTTTAGGTATTCCTGTCTCTTATTGATGATATTGATGTGTGCACCTCGTTTCACCCACATCACGATTCATGATATTGATGATGAGCGCTGCGGCTGATTTTGATGAGCTACGGTGGGCTGGGAACATAGCTTCTTGATGGCGAGTTTCACCTCCTTTTGATGACCTTGAGGCGGTTGACAGTACGGCGGACGACTGAAATGAGGATGGTACCGCTGTCTGCGGATGAGAGGGATAGTTTCTTTCGGGTTACCGGATCATACTTGGATGTTTGCATGGTCATATGAGGACATGCCAGGCCTCTGACCCTTCTATAGTTCAGCATCATCTACCACTTGTGCCACATCTTTAGGCAGGTTAAGCAAAATTGAGTGATTACACCTGGTGATTTCAAAATGAAGTTAAGCAACGTGTTGAAACTCATATCAGTGGTCAAAGTGCGAATAATGGCTAATATGATCTGTTCTGAAAAAGAGTGTGAGTAGTGTGTGTTTAAAAATCTGTTTAAAATGCAGTGAGGATGATTTTCCTCTCCCACGTATTGACATCTTTGGTTGATAGTCTTTGCGGGGCATGCGTCTTGTCTTTATGGATGGATTCTCACGGTTATAATCTCAGTTATGATGGCTCAGGGGCGGGGGGAGAAGACATCTTTCATCAGCAGTGGGGTACCTGCGTATAGAGTCATGCGGATTTGGGCTGAAGAGCGCGAGTGCTACCTATCGAGAGAAGCGACTACAACGTTTCATGACATGATGCATAGGGATGTTGAGGTATGTGGATGATATGATTGTGAATCCGTGATAGGGGCGAATCCAGGCGGCTCTGGGCGCTTTCGAGAAGGATCGGATGCTTTGGGTGAGGCCCGAATCCCGAAGTGCACTTTTGGAGTGACTTCTGAAAGCTCTTAGACTCGTAGATTAGTGAGAGAGAGGTATTGAGGTAGATCGATAAGATCGAGCTATCCTTGACATGTCTCCACCTGGGCCCGGGGCGAGATCAGGTTTCTTGGGCGAGGGTTGCGATATATTATTAGCGGGTTTGTTAGGCCCGACGGATACTTGTGAGCCTATCTTGGGCTTGAGGAAGAAGCGACTGGAGTTTGGGATGATCGGTGCCGCATGAGCTTTTGTGCGAATTAAAGTATTTGCTTTCCCCTCTGTTTTGGTACCTCCCGTACACCGGGCGACCTCTCTTGTTATATTTGTACATTTGGTCATCGCTTTGGGGTACATGCTAGCTTCGGCTTGATGATTCGGCGGGGAAGCGAGCTATTATGCGAGTAAGAGGATGTTAGAGTATGAGGCGAGGTACGATTATGATTGGCGCTACGCTTAGCTTTAGTTTAGGTACTTTCGGAGATTGAGACATTACATAGCCAGTATTAGTGCGCGGCTTGTTTCGTTCCGATCCTTTGAGATATACATTTGCCAGTTGATTTTAATGGCAGACTTATGAGATAGCTGTACTTTTGACGAGTTTGATGACCGATCATGTCACTTTCGAAGTCACATAAAGGGGTGTGTTAGCCAGTCACTTGGCCTTCGCCGGGTTCTTGACGGTAGAAGTGATTGATGATGATTTCGGATGAGGAGATCGCGGGGGTATTAGTTTATCACGGTTGGGCGCATGTACTTTGATGGTGCAGCTAACCATTATGGATATGGGATAGGTGTTCTATTGATTTCTCTGCATGGCGATCATATCCCGAGATCAGTTCGTTTGGCCTTTGCGGATCGTTATCCGGCCATGAACAACATTGTTGAGTATGAGGCATGTATCCTTGGGTTAGGTACTTGAGCTCAGGATTAGAAAGATGGAGATATTCGGTGATTTAATCTGAGTTAGGCTGGTCGGGGTGATTGGAAGACGAGAGATGTGAAAGCAGGCCACTATCATGCTTACTTAGGTTACTAGTAGAGGTTTGACGACTTGAGCTACGCTCGCCTACTGAAGCCTTGAGGAATCGATTCGTAGATGCTCTGGCCACTTTGGCTTCCATGATTGACATTCTTTGAAAGGTGTAATAGTCGCCCACAACTAGTTGAGACAGAAGTGTTCTGCTTATTGTTGCTTAATTGATCGGGGTTTGATGATGGTCTGTAATTATCATGATATTTATCGATTTCTTAGATATAGCACATATCACGAGCGTGGCGGCGGGCGAAAACTTTGAGCGGTTGGCCACCGCTTTGTGATACATGGAGAGACAGCATATGGCGTACGGGCGTGGTGTGTTATTGTTGTGCCCAGATCGGGTCGCGATTGAAGCGATGAGAGGAGTCCATCTTGGGAGTTTGTGGGCCCCATGGGAGGACATATGTTGGCTCGTAGATTATGAGGGCCGCTATTTTTGGTTGACCATGGAAACAGTTGTTGTCGGTTGTTCGAGAGATGTACGGAAGTGTCGAATCATGGAGATCTCGTACGTTCCATGCATCGAGTTGCATGCATTGACCTCACCTTGGCCGTTTTCAGTCTGGGGAATAGATATTATTGGGAAGATTTCGCCGAAGTCTTCTAGCGGTCATGAGTTCATTCTAGTCGCTATTGATTATTTCACGAAGTGGGTGGAGGCCACTTCTTATGCAAAGCTAAATGCAGCCAAAGTGGCCACCTTTATCAAATCGCACATTATCTGCAGATATGGGGTTCCTCATGAGTTGATATCGGATAGGGTGTGCGTTTCGGGGGTGAGGATTGGCCTTTATTACAGAGATATGGCATCCAGCATCACGGATCGTCTGGCGTATAGACGCGGACAAATGGGGCGATGAGGCGCGACAGAATATTAAGAGGATTACGCGCGAAGATGATTGAGACTTCTCACGAGGGCGGTCCGAAGCTTCCTTGCCGCGTATGGGCGTATCGCACCTCCTTTCGCACTTCTACGGGAGCCACACGCCTCTAGTTTATGGCATGGAGGCGGTTTGCGGATTGAGATAGAATGGGATCCTTGAGAGTAGCCTGAAGCGGCCAGTTCGAGAGCGGGTGGGTTGATCCACGACTTGATCGGCTCTTTGTTAGATGAAAGGAGATTGATGTGACCATATTCGGGCTTACCAAGGAAGATGGCCAGCTTTCAAAGCGGGTTAAGCTGAACCCAGCTACGAGGATGTTTGGTTTGAGAGTCACGGAGAGTTAGTCGCGACCACTAGAGGGAAGTTTAGACCGGCGGAGCGGACCTTACATTGATAGAGAGTTGACCCAGGAGAACCGCATGGTTGATGGACTTAGATGGAAACTAATTCAGGAAACCCGACCAATATTGGATCAAGAAAAAGTTTTCACGTTTGAGGCCTTGATACCGTGAGGATGAATTGGCCATCATTTGGTTAACCATATACCTTATCACTTGTTACTACGCGTTTTATTTTTATTTTTCACAGATTTGCTAGCCCGTTGAGCGCCATGCGCGCATTTAGCCCTATTCTTTCTCTTATAGCCACCTTTACCTTTTCATACGGGATAGGGGCCCTTTGGTGTGTGGATGCCTTAGTTTAGGGATCTTGCGGAGTTATAGACACGTGACATATTCTTTATATCGCCTTACCACACTCACTTCCTTGTATGGATTTCCATTTCATAGTTTCTATGTTTCACCACTTTCTTTCTATCGACTTCTCGTTCTATCTAATTCTTTCCCACTTAGATTGTTGATCTATTCATTTCTTGCATGGGGTTTGTCATGTCATCCCTTCCTCATTCATCGACATTTATTCGGAAGCTTTTAGTTTGAAGGCTTATGTCGTTTCATTGGGTTGTTTTATTGTGCAGCCGTTGGCGGAGATATGTTCATTTATTGCCATATTGGTTTGTCTCTCATTGTTTCATTCAGTCTATGCGCAAAAACAAAAAAAACAAAAAACAAAAAAAACAAAAAAAACACAAAAAGAAAAAGAAAAAGAAAAAAAAGAGAAGAGAAAAAAAAATATAAATAAATGCGCACGTATGTATTTAGCATAAGTATTCCTTGAGTTCGTATGTAGACTTATGAGGATCATTGTCTTTAGTGTTATGTGTTACTTATTGGAGTTAGGTAATGTGGGCTTCCGAATCTAGTATCATGTTTACTTTGAGATTTTTATTAATTGGTATATGAATGATCGATCCTCCTCTGAGGGCTCAGTCGATGTCATATTCATCATCCAATTTATCGGCGATAATCTTCCCCATGCGATGATTTGGGTAGATTCATCATATCATGTCAGTTTTTCCATCTTGTTATTTATCTTCCGAGCTCATCTGCTCTCATTTCACATTTATCACCCTCATATGTTTATTGGTTTGAGTTTGATGTTTCACTTTACATCAGTTTCATCTTACTATCTCACCACATGTTGCCTTTTGCATTCATCATTGTTATTCAACCTTCCATTGAATGTTCTTGTGTCCACGGCTCCTTGAGACTTCTTATGCATGTGTCATTCCACACACGAGGGCATGGGGTTATTGGGTGTTTGAGCTGGTTCATTTCATTTGCTTTACCTTATCACCACTAAGCCTACATTCACCGGTCCGTGTCCTTAAGACCACCTTGAGACCATGGGATTTAATGTTTTTCTTTTGGCGGCATCTGCTGATAGGTATTTGAGCAGTCGATATCTGGACATTATTATGTGGCTTTTTCTAGGAGATGCCTTGCCGGCGTTGGGATCCATCTACAGTTGGAGTTCTAGATGACCAGAGATTGCCTTTTGTTATTGGGGGATGCGAGATTTGGTTGATTCCTCGACGCTGCCATGCGGGGCATATCACATATATCGGGATCATTTGGATGTGTTTGTTTGTGTGAAGCAGTTCTCGGCGAGATGTCGAGCCATATTTTGATATTTGGAGGTTTCATCACATCTCTATTGGATGCCATACATGTCATACTTGGGCACAACCCTTATCCGCCAGGATCATTTGGAATTTGTTTGGTTGTGCATCTGTCGTTATCGAAGGATGAATCTTATTATGACATTTTGGAGTTTCATCGCGTTTTGATAGATGCTGGCAGGGCATACCCTTATCTTTTCGGGATCATTTGGGCGTGGTTGGTTTGTCCGAGCGGTTAACATCGATGATATGAGCCATTGTTATGACATTTTGGACCGTCATATTATGTTAGATGTCGTAGCCGGGACTACCGCCAAGCGCGCTCTTATGCGGTATCGGCGTTGACTTTGTCTTCATATGAATCGAATGTTGAACTTAAATCGCATCACGGCTGCCTGGCGAGTGAGCGTTGACTCCGTCTTACATATCGGCGTTCGAACCGCTATGAATCGAATGTTTAAGCTTACATCTGCATCCACGTTTGCTAACCTGGCGAATCGGAGCGTTCGAACTTAGTTTTACGCATATTGGCGTTGGACGCCGCCTTCATATAGATCGAATGTTCGAACTTCATGCGCATCACATTTGCCCCCGCCTGGCCCAATTGAGCGTTAACCGTCTTGCATATCGGCCCGTTGAACTTAGCCTCTATATGGATTAGATGTTCAGACTTCATCTGCATCACATTTGCTAGCGCTGGCGAATCGAACGTTCGAACCGTCTTACGCATATCAGGCATTCGAGACTTTGTCTTCCATGTAGATCGAATGTTGAGACTTCATCGCATCACATTGGCCTTTCAGCGAATCGAGCGTTCGAACTTACGTTTACGCATATCGAGCGTTGAACCGTCTTCATACCTCAGCGTTCGAACCGCCTACATATGGATCGAATGTTCGAGACTTCATCGCATCACATTAGCTAACCGCAAAGTGGCGTTGAGCGCCGTTTTACGCATATCGGGCGTTAGGCTTCACCTCACATATAGATCGGTGTTCGAGACTTCACCTCACATACTTCGATCGAATGTTGAACTTCATCGCATCACATTTGCTAACCGCCAGCCGGTGAGCGAGTCGAACTTGCGTCTTACATATCGGCGTTCGAACCGCCTCACATATGGATAAGATGTTCGACTTCCTCCCACGCATCGCATTTCTTACAATGAAGTGAGCCTTCGAACTTCGTCGCCTGCATGCTGACGTTCGAACCGCCTCTATATAGATGAATGTTGGACTTCATCTGCGTCACATTTGCACTTTTTCCACGCCTGTGGTCGAGGCGTTTAGGCCGTCTTACGTATATCGGCGTTCGAACCGCCTTTATATGAATCAGATGTTCGGACTTCATCGCATCACATTATTGCCTGTGAATCGAGCGTTCGAACTTTGTCTTATGCATATCGGCGTTGGTTTCCGCTATCTGGTCGAGATGTTGAACTTCATACGCATCACATTTGTGCCTGGCTCATCGAGCGTTGAACCGTCTTACACACGAGCGTCGAACCGCGCCCCGTTGGATCGAGATGTTGGCTCCATCGTATCGCGTTTGCTAGCATCACATTTGAGCGTTAGAGACCGTCTTATAAATAAAGGCGTTGAGACCGCCTCTACCTTCGCATCTTGGATAAGGCGCGTTCGGGTTTCACGTTTGTGTTTCCTCGTTTCGAGACCGGACATTCGATGCCTTCACCATAGTTCAAACTCTGGAAGCAATTTTGATCACATGGTTTATTCGATTGTCGTACTCTGCTAACGTGAGTTTGTCCATGACGGGTGTTAATTGCTATACATTGCATGACCATTCTATCACCCATGGGCCTCTGGGTTACCGTTTGTTTTTCGGGGTTTCGATATAAGTTTCTGCCTTTGGGAGGACAGCTAGTAGAGAGAGCTTGGATCATGTCATGACTTTCTTGTCCTCCGGGTTGTTTTGTCCTTTTTGTTTGCTTTAGATGTTTTTTTTTTTTTAGAACTCCTTTTAGTTGTTTGAGTTTAATCGAGTCAGTGTTATTTGTGGACACTTTTTGGGTCTCTTTTTATTCTTGATGAGAGTTCGTCTCACTTCACTCACTCTTCACACTTCGTTTTACTTAGTTGTTATGTCGTTACGCTCGTGAAGGCTATCGAAGCGTATTGTGAAGCTGAATTTTGAGGCTTAGGACTTTTTTCTTTTGTGGGAGACAATCATTTGAAGAGCCACAAGGGAAAGTGTAGGCGCGTTTTGAGGAACTTAGATTTTTCTTTATGGGAGGCAATCACGTGAGCTTTACGAAGAAAGTGAGGCACCACTTTCCCACTGTAAAAGGGTCCTCTCTACATGATTTGGAAAGGAAGGAAAAGGAAACATGAGCACTCCTTTGAAAAAAGGTTGGAGGCACTGTGGCGCCAGTTAATGTTTTTTTGGAGAATAAGTGGGCACATTGAATTACATATAATTTAGTAGTATTAGTTCTTAGGTATTTTCTTGAGGAAGACATGGGTCTTCCACGTGAGTGGGAGTGCAAAGTGATACCAGTTCAAAGTTTAATGATGCGCTTGGAGGAAATTTTGGCTCGAGGGCAATTTTGGGAGAGCGATCACCGACTGAGTAATTTCGAACGAGGCGGTTTGATCACGGGGAGGCTGCCGTCTGCCGGGTATGTTTTCTTGACTTTCTTAACATATAGTTAATTTTTTTTTAATTTTAATTGTCTTGTATATATATTAGTCATTTAATTTTATAGTCTTATTATTTTATTTTTCGTAATTATATTGTTGCTTTGTTTATTTAGAAATTGGTGGTGTTGTTTTTTTTTTTTTTTTGTTTTTAAGCTTGTTTTCCTTAACATTATGGACTATCGCCCCACCCTTAATTTAATAAAATCCCACAAATTTTTAACACGAATTAAGTTTACCGATTTTAAGTATCTGAATTTAATTTAATTTTAAAATTCAAATTTTCAATTTTAAAAGTCAAGTCCTCAATCTCAAATTTCAAATTTCAAATTTTATTGATTCGATTTCAAAATTGCAAATTTATAATTTAATCGCGTCATAATTTGAGAAATTCAAGTTCCAAATTCAATTTCCAATTTGAGTACAAAATTCGTAATTTCAAATTCAAGCGTCGATTTAATTTCAATCTCAATTCCAAGATTCAGTTGTCCTAGTCTTAAATTTTGAAAATTCATAATTTCTAAATTTCAAGTCCTAAAAAAATCTCAAATTTCAAATTTCAATTTCAAACTTCCAATTTTCAAAACTTCAATTTCATTAGGTTTTAATCTGGCAGTTAATTCTACAATTAAATAAAATGGAATGCGGGAGTTAATTTGTGTATATAAATAGGCTTGGGTGGGGCCCGGCGTTGAAATTTTAATAAATAATTTGACGTATGATTTATAGCAAATTTAATTGAATGTGAAGATAGTTTGTATTTTGTTATTCTGTGCGTTGTTTCGATTGATAGCGGCATAACGTGCGAGTCAGGGTGCGCATTTTCTCATGCGACTTTGCTTGATTATTTATTTATATGTCTTTGCGTGTTTTTATATTGTTCTTTATCTTTGGTCGTTGGTTGATTGAGTGCTTCGTATTTTCTTTGATTTGTTTAGTAGAGGGCAGACTTTGGGGAGCTTTAGAGGAATCTTCTGCAGCAATCGTGCCCATTTGATAAGTAACGACCCCGGGACCTCGACTCGGTTTTCAGGACACGTCTTTTCTTATAATGAGTCGTATTTAGGGTTTTTTACTGCTTTATTTTGTTTCACTTTTAAAATAAGCAAATAAGTGGCGGCTTCAGCTTGGATTTTAAATGGTTTTAAATAAAAAAAACGAGTCTCGCCTTTTTAGTGAGAAACGCATAATAGCCAAAAATGCGGGGTCCATAATATGCCTATTATTTTTCAAGGATTTTATTTGATTTTTAAAAACAATTAAATACTAAAAAGATTGTTACTAATTTTTTGTTAAATAATTAATATTTTATATTATTTTTTTAGCTTTATTTAAAAAAATTTAACTTGTGGATTGTATTTTTTAAAATTTTAGGTAATATAAAATTTATAATATTAAAAGGAGAAAAAGAAGATTATAATATGAAAATAAGAAATTATTATAAATAAAAATTATTATGAATAGGAATATATATATATATATAATAATAATCATGTGATTTATAATATATTTATTAAATTATTTATTAGGTAGTTAAATATATTTATATATTTAAAGTAAATATAAAAACAATAATTGATAAAGAAAATAAAAAATAAAAAATAATATTAAAATAAAAAAAATAGAAATGACAAAAAAAAATTGGCATGTGGCGGCCGTACAATAAGGTTAGGCGTATGTGGGTAAAGGAAAGATGTTTGGGTTTTTGAGGAAGGGATGATATTTTTGTCTTGTTTTTATATTTAATTTGAATAATTTGATAGACTTTTTATTAAATAAGAAGTACATCTAAACATAATTGTCCTTTATTCTTTCCCATGATTGGTTTCATGCGTTGGGGTTGTACACCCCCTAAATATAGAGTTTTAGACGTGAATAGTATTTTTAAAATAAAAAATCTAAAATTTAAAGCGGGTACACAAAAATATCTTTCGAAATTAGTGCGTTTATGGATATGTAATGATAATGATGCATTGTAAATGACGGCATTTAAAATTTAAAGGCCGTTATGGCGATACATTGTCGATTTTAAAAATCTTGATGAGATGTTGTGAGCAGCGGTTATTGAAATCATCAGATTAGTGGTTAGCGATGGCGGTCATTCTTTATCCCATCGCAGCGTTAGTTTGGCGTATTTTAACCGATCTTCAGGTGCGGATTTTATTTTAAAAATCTTGTCCTTGCCAAACTCTAAATATAGAAGTTGTACATGTTTTCGGCTGTCTGTAGGTAATTATTTAAATTTAAGTATGTAAATAAGGATATTAATATCTTAAATTTTTATGAAATAAGATATGAATAATATTAAATATTGAAAATGGGAAAAAGTGTATATATATATATATATATGTAAAATATTAAAGTAAAGGGAATTAGGTGGTGCAGACTTTTCCCTGCAGCCATTATTTGTGTTTATTAAAAAAAAATCATGGTGTTTGGAAAAAAAAGACAAATTTTCATGAATTTAATAATACTCATTGCCACTTAGGAAAACGTGTTTGAACAGCGGCTCAGGAGCAAACCAGTTGGGCGCGACCGCCAAAGGCGACCTTTTTGCATCAATCCGCTTGATGACAGCTGAGGAATGCATAGGTCGGTTCGTTTGGTTCGATATAATTGGATTCGAACGGTTGATGGTATCCGTTGAGTGATGGGTCGTATTGGAAGAGTCGCCGATCGATAATCGATTTTAAAAAAGATAATATCTTATCGATTTCGTACATAAGTTGCCAAAATTTCTTATTTATCGAAAATTTCATTGAAGTATCTACAGTTCGCTGATAAGGAAAAAAAAAGTTACAAAAATGTTTTTCTTATATTTGTTGTGACGGACCTAGAAATTGGCATTAGGGGTCATAAGACTTATGGGACTTAAAGGACATACGTTTCTTCTTATATTCGATTCTCCTTGGAAACAAGGATAGACATACTTTCCTTTATAGGTTCAATTCTTTTGGAAATAAGGATAAGACATTTTGAAAAACAAGTCGGGGTATATTTTAACTGTGGGGTGGTAGTCGTGTTAATGGAGTCGTGTTAGGTAGTAGTGTCGATATACGGATCGTGTCAGCGTTAAATGTACTAGCCGGCGCGAATAATAAACGTGTCGGCATTCGTACTTGGCTTCAGCCGGAATTTATTATTCGTGTTAGGCGGGTCGATACGAATATGGCCGTTAATTGGTTATTTGAAATAATAAATTATAATTAACCCGTTAAATGCGTATTTAACGCAAATAACGCATTAAATTTAACATGTTGTATTTTTATTATTTAAATTAATAGAAATTATAATTAATAATTCGTATTTAACTAGCTTAATCTTATTAAATTGGTTAATTAATTAATATAATAATTAAACGGATTAATTCGAATTAGTCGTGTTGAGCAAAGTCAGTATGAATATGGCCTGTTGATAAATAATGTGTTAAGGCGAATTCAGCCTTTGAATATGGCCAAAACAGCGATTATCTTTCTCAGCAAGTAACAGTGTTGGGTTAAGTATGGAGTAGTGTTGCGTGTCGTGTAATTTTATGTGTGTCTTATGGAGTTGATTCTTTAGAAATAAGGATAAAAAATTTTGAAAAATAAGTGTAGAGCGTAATCATTACAATTTGCATTATAACGTAAAGCAACAGCCTTGATTAAAAAATAAATAAAAATTCAAGAGACATTCTTCCGTGACTGCATGGCTGGCTGTATATTTGCATTTATATAACCTTTTTTAGAAAAATTATGTAATTAAAATTAGCAAGAGAATTATATATGTATTGTATGTTAATGATTTAAGAGGTTGTAAAACAAATCATATTGATGAGTTAAAATAAATGCAATGAATCGGAAAAAATTAAAAATCAAACGTAACCAAAAGACTTCTATAATATATTACTTTTAAAAAGCAGTTACTAGAAAACAAAAATTTAAAAATATTTTAATATTTTTAATTATTAAAATATTTTATGGAAACACATACACTAATTTATGAAGATGAGCACGCTCGTAATTGAGGAATTTGATGGCATCATTATCAAAATTAAATGATGTTACTTAAAATAATCTATCTATATTTTATTTAATGCAATCTTCAAATTTATGCTACTTGGCATTATCCTTGTTGGATTCTCTTTCTAGATGTAATTTGAAAATGGCGTCCACATATTATTAATTATTATAGGAACTAGATGGTCATACCCTAATAGGGAAATAAGATTATTATCAATGTTTTAAAAATCGAAACATTACTTGTTCATGATTTAACAATCAAATTAGATTAAATTGGACTCGATAATCCAACTGATCAGACCGACCGATTCGATCTAGGTTTTCAAACATTGCGTTTGAATGGATCGCCTTCATGAGACATCAAGATTGAACGAGCCGACTCACCCCAACTACTCTGAGCTAACTCGGATCAGTGGGGAACCGAAACGACGTCGTTGCGTTCGGGAAGGGGCAGAGAACCGGTATAATGGGGAATTTTCGTGGTCAACACTGAACAGTCATCATCACCGTATGATGTGTGACCTGAGGATCATCCAACGGCTTGGAACTGACTTTTAAGATGATTAATGATAACGCTTCTGTCCACCTGTTATACCCACAAAAACCTGGGCAAATCATCACAGATTATAATTTGAAACGAGCCACGACGTTGGATTTATCGAAACAAGATCGATCGAAGAGTGACGGCGTTGTCTTCCAGTCCAGTAAATTATACAGAGTGTATCCCAGTTATTCCTCTGCCGGAGCCGGCGTCGCGTACTCGGTATTTTCGGATCCTGCCGGAGCCGGAGGATGCGAACTGAACGTCGTAGAAGGCAGGCAGGCAGGCAAACGTTGATGAGAGACCGCGGACTGTGATGCAGAGCTCCGTCTGGGGGCCGTCGACCATTGGATCGGTGAAGATTAAGCTTCTGCTCTGCAGCTGCATGAGAAGCTTTCACAGTGTTCGCGCTCGTCGGCACTGCGGATTCTATGCGATGAGTCGTCCTACCGATCCCACTACGATAGCTACCCTCTTTCAAGGTTCTTCCTATGCTCTCTTTTTAATTTCTATTTATGAATCACTTTGATGTTTTATGATTTTCAAGGTGAATTTTTCCATTCCTTTTTTAATGCGAGCTTGGTCGGTTGGTGCATAAATACTTTTGAAAACTTTAAGTTTCGATCTGCAGTTAAGTCTATTAGTTTTATTTTCCATGAGGTTTGGGAGGTCTTGTCGAGGAAATATGAGGAAAATCTGGAAATGATTTTTACAAGTTTATATTTGAGGCCAAAAAAAAAAAAAGATAAACTGAGAAGGATGAGATGCTATTACATAAAATTGGAAAGAAATCCGTGATTGTTTCGGAAGGCAGACTTTGAGAAAGATGACATATAGTGGCAGGTTAGAGGAAGAAAATGGCTTAATGCCCCATACCGAAGGTTAACTCAACTAATTTACATTCACTTTAAGCAGCGGAGCTTGAAATGGGATGCAGGGGGTGGGGTGGGGGGGGACAGGATAGAGATTTTTGTAGCGGGTGCAAATGTTTGGTCCATGGGTTGGTTTGTTTCTCTAGTAAACTGAGGGTCAATTCCTTGTGTACAAGCTAAAATTTTATTTTCCGGAGGGGTGATGGGGCATGTGCCTTCTCTGAGCCCTAGCTGAATCCATGAATGATTTTGTAAATATTTTCATGTTGACCTATCTTATAAAGTAAAGGTTTTTGCAATTTAAAGGTTTATTGCTTGAACTAGTAAAGTTTGAGAAGAATAATAGCGAATTGGATTGAACAGGCACTATTATTTTTGCTTGAAATCAGTCTGGATTACCGTTGTTAATGTTAATTTCAATTTGTTGGCTCTTATGCTACATGTATATTGTGTGCAGGAGGGGTTATAATATTGTGATTACCTGGAGAGAAAATAGTCTTTTAAAGCGGTCTGTCTCCCACTATGCATCGTGTTCTGGGCTTGATTCTATACATATTGTGTGGAGTGAACCTGATCCTCCGTCAGAATCCCTCATTAAATTTCTCCACCATGCTCTGCATTCTAATTCCAGAGATGATAAAAAAGTTGAATTGAAATTTGATATCAATCAGGAAGACAGCTTGAACAACAGATTTAAAGAAATTAAGGATTTGAAGACAGATGCTGTCTTTTTCGATTGATGATATCATATTTCCTTGTTCATCAGTAAATTTGCTTTCCAATGTCGGCGAAGTGCACCAGACACCATAGTTTGAATTTGTTCCCCGTATGCATTGGATTGATCAGTCGGTATGTTTTATTTCTCTTTGTTTTTGTGCTTCTTTTGACTCCTATTATAATACATTCTTTCTAGAAGTCCATTGGTATATATCTTTTCTTTCTATCCTTGGTTTCATGGTCTGAAAATTTTTAGTACTTGTATTCTTATTGAGTTCTAAGCTTTTGTTCAGCATACCTTGTGTCTTGATGGAGAAACTTTTTTCATGGGAACAAAATGCATTAAAACCATCATATTCATATCCTCCATGAGAACTTAGTTAATATACCTTGGAAGATCAGAAATTTGCGACACTTGATCCTATATTGTCTGAAACATTGGGATGTCATACCAGCCTTAGCACATGCTAGCAAACATCGAGAATAGTTGATTTAAACACCCAACAAACTCCTCCTAGCAAAAAATGTTACTTGAGAATAATTCTTGAATGCTATCAGAAAGCCATGATTCTAGAATCTCTTTTCACTTTCAAGCACATGCGGAACTAACTTGTCTAAAACCTAAGGATGCTTGACCAAAACCTATGGGCCTGGGACTAAACATCCTGAATAGTTGATTTAAAATTTCAATGAGAACCTTTACTTGCCATGAACCACCTCAATAATGAGTCTGGAATCTCTTTCCACTTTCAAGCATGTATTGAACACCATGTTACTCAAGCCATATGCTTTTTATCTAAAGATGTAATGCCAGGTAGGTTATTCCTTTCTGTAAGGAGGAGGAGAATCTGGTATTTAATATCTATTGGATTTAAGAGGATTTGGTGGTCTTGTAAGAAAGAATTGTTATGAGAACTGAGTCTAAAGTGGAGGAATTTATTTGTTTGTGTGTGTCTTGGGATAGGAGAGCGCTTTAAAGGTATGGTTTGTAGAACAACCACATTGTTGATCTTTCTAGAAGCCTAGGATGCTGCTTTGCATGGAAAATTGGGTTATTTAACCAGAAACTAGATAGCTTGGAAAGGGGGATACCACCTTATTTAATGTGTTTTTATTGGAACACTTCCCTACTCCAAGCTTTATCAGGCTTAATCTTGAGAGCTCTTGGCCACCTTTTTTGGATTCCCTCTCCTTGTTACCTCCTGCTGTTCGCTTGAAGGGTCTCCAATCCCTGATTTTATTTTGTCATCATTGGAGATATTTTTCATCAAAAAGGATTTTCCCAGTTATCATTATGACTTGTTTACCTGCCACTGCCATATGTGAACAAAGCCCTGTAACTTGAACTCCAAAATAAGTCAATACCAAAATTCAGGTGCAGGAACTGTGTGCTAATATAATGATTGGTACCTCAATTAGCCTGATATGTGAGCCATTGATTTGGTTATTGTTGAGATATCATCATACCAGTGAACTTCCATTTATTTGCATTTTAAGTAATCGGATTTTTTTTCTCAAGTAAAAAAAGAAAAGAAAAGGAATATCCTATTCTCTCCCCTTTCATAATCATGTATTTTATGATTGAATCTCTGGCATGAATTACTGCCTGTTGACTTTTAGTTATCTATATTGAAGAAATTGTCATTTCAGTATTGAGCTTCTTGTTATTGTAGATGAAAATGTTGTAAATAATTGAATGATGTATCTTTCAAGTGATTCATGTTTAAAAACTCCGGACTTGTAGTATCAGTTTGTAGAATCCATTGTTAGTTGGCATGATCTTTTTCATATCTATGGTCCTCTGTTTTCCATTGGATTAAAAATAGAGGTCAAGCCAACTGCTAAAAGATTATATATACTTAAACATTCCTGCTATTAACTTGGAAGATTTTAGGTGCAGAAAGGCAATACAAGTTTCTATATCTATATTTGGATGGTGGTCTGTTTATTGAACAGGTACATACAGTATGTATGGTTCTATCGAAGGCATCTTTTTTCCATAAAAAGTATTTCAGTCTGTATACAAATGAGATGCCAGCCTCAATCAGGGAATTTACAACCAAATATAGGTCTGTTGTCCCCTTGATTAATCAGCATATAGTATATTGTTCACCATTTTCTTCCTTGATGTTGAATTGCATTGCTCATGTACTCTTTCTCCCCTGAATATTGGAATTGATCCACCAGGAACTGTGAAGATATTGCAATGTCATTCCTTGTTGCAAATGCGACGGGTTCTCCCCCTATATGGGTGAAAGGTAAATGATTCATATGAACTAAATTATATACTTCTCTGATTTCTTTTTTCTCATCCTGTACTCTTTGTTTAATCATTTCACTAGTGTTTTATTCCTTGCAATGCACAAAGATCTTAGTTATTAATTTATATATTCGAGAGAAACTACATTAACAACAAAGGATTGCAGTTAATCGAAGTGAAAATCGGATCATTGCAAACTGCAAAAAGATCTTGTTTAACTAAGTATACCCAATTTAACACAATGAAACCTTTATACCCTCTGTAACTCAGGGTTGGCTGCAGGCTCTATTTCAGGTTATGTTTTTTTTCTCATCGCTTCAATCCCCTTTGTTTTTCTCTTCAACTTTGTACATGGCCTAACCATCTTAGCCAACTTTCTCTTCGCCAATTGGTGCAAACATTAGTTTCTATGCATATTTCACACTGATCCCCTATGTCCTCCATACCACTCTAGTAACTCTCTTTAAAGTAATGGCGAGGAAAGCTGTACCTGTATTTAGCTATTTGTAATGGATTTTTTAAGTGATAGGCTCCAATGTCTGTTTGAAATTGCCTCTTTCATTTCGTTTTCTAGTTAAATTTATTCTGAAGCTGCATCTTGAGCTGCTGTTGCAGGTAAGATATTTGAGATTGGTTCAACTGAGATCAGTAGCATGGGAGGTCATACTGAAAAAGCGATCCTTAGTCGTGAACAGATTTGCGATGGAGTATGGACGAATGCCCTTGGTATCCACTTCCATGAAGGCTGTAGACAGCCGGAGCAGCTGGTTTTGGTGATGCTGGAATTTTTTCCGACTCTCAATCACTGATTTTCCACTGATTTTGTGTAGGTGGATGGGTAATTCCAATTCTTCTTTTCCCTACCTGTATAATACTGAAGTTATTTCAAAGTTATGCCCTTTTGAAGATGGTAGCTGGATTCGGCTATTTCATCTAGGATGATATCTTGTATTCTTTACATAGAAACTTTTATGGGCAGTCTCCATTTTTGATATTTCTGATGATTCTCAATTTAATTGAACAAGCTAGCTAGGTTTTTAGTTACAGAATTCGTCTTTCATTTTTTTAATGCTGAGTACTGTTTGCTTTTTGCTGTGATTGTAATGCCCAAATTGTCTCAGTGATTCTGGAAATGCAGCTGTTTCAATGGGATGACAAGTTGCCTATTTTACGTACACAATAAATGCTGTGGAAGTGCTTAAATGTGAGAAATATTAGATGCAACTTTGACCTAAGTTTGCATTTAAAAAAACAATTAAAATTGGGGTCCATGGACATAATTAACAGAAGCGGAACAGATATTGGAAATTAATTGATTTCGTATACCATTATTTGGCTGTAGCCTGAAATTTGAAAAAAAAAAAGAAAATTTGGTCACCCAAAGAAATGGTCTGGAGCTTGAAGGTTTGGGTTGTTGTGATTTGAGTCATTCGAGCATCAATGGTGATAAAATTTGGAGTAAAAAAAAAAACAAGAAGACACATAATATGCCTATGTTTATAGGAATCGGTGGCTCAAACTTTCACTATCATTAAAATATGATTACTTAAAAAGGTATTACAAAAACGTATCGTATCAAGAGGACCACAATAGAACCCAACAAAAAGGAGGCAAATGTCCAAACAAAGGGAGCGTAACAAAGGCGTTTGTCCGTCCTTTATCCTCTGTATGAGCCACACATGCCATGGAGTTTGGGTGATATTAGATACCTTCAAATTTAGTTCATTTCTCAGTTCTTTTCCGACGAATATTTTTCTTATTCCATTATAGATGGTAGAACTTCCTAATGCAAGGTTTGAGGGATGTGTTAGATCCTAAAACGGGTTAATGAAAAAATATTAAGAGAAATGATTTCCTTGTTTAATCGTCTACCGGTAAAAATCTTAAAATAAAATGTAAATAAATTCAATTATGAACTATATATATTTTAAATTATTCACCTTTGAACCAAAAGGAATTAAAATGGATTTAAAGTATTAAATAAAAATGATGTTATATTTTACTTTTTAAAAAAATATTATTATTTTACTTTATCATTTTCCTCTTTATTTTTTTTCCTTTCTTGTATTTTCAATCTTTTCCCATAGCCAAACATAGTTTTAAACGTAAAAAGAAAGAATTTATAAAGTTAGTATAGAATATATATATTTGTTATAAGAATCGTTTGGATATTTA
The DNA here is from genome assembly GCA_016808115.1 of Tetrastigma voinierianum. Classification (NCBI taxonomy): domain Eukaryota; kingdom Viridiplantae; phylum Streptophyta; class Magnoliopsida; order Vitales; family Vitaceae; genus Tetrastigma; species Tetrastigma voinierianum. The sequence goes on along the minus strand of JAEQBH010008426.1, from coordinate 37,779 downwards.
TAAAAAAATTAGAAAATGAAAACCTCAAAAAAGAAAAAGAAAGAAGGTGATGAAAACATAAAAGAAAAGAATGTTGTAGGTACCGAAGGTTGGTGTTAGTGAGGATGATATTTTGATATATATATATATATATATATATATATATATATATATATATATATATATATATATATATATAATTTTTATTTCATTTTCATTCTATATATGATTGATTATTAGAGACATTGGAAACTGAAAGAGATACAGATATTTAATTGATACTTTGTTAATATCTTCGCATAAAAATTGTAAAGATAAGAAAAGAACCTCAAAACTCTTTTTATATCAAGTAGATATTTCAAGATTTGATCCTGTACATTATCATATAAATTATTTTCCAAAATCTACTCACATGCATAATTAATCATTCAAATGTTTGTTTTTGACTTATTTACGAAAAAAGTTTCATCAAATCGACATTCTTAGAAATTTTAAAAAAAATCAAATAACTGATATTTCTTCAACAATTACGGATCCTTTAAAAAGAACCCCTAAATCCCCAAAACTGCTGCCTTAATTTTAAGAAACACAATTATTATTCATACATTGATGCATCGCAATATAACACTGCATACACTGTCCACAGTTACTTGTCAACAGATAACTGTTTTTTTTCTCCTCCCACTATTTATATTTTCATACTCTCTAAGAGATAATCCATTGCAATCATGTTTGTTGAAAGTTAAAACAGCACTTTTTCTTTTTTTTCTTTATATGTCTTTTTTCCCTTTGTTGGCTTGTGCTGAAATCAAACAATGGATAGATCGGAAGTTAGAGGAACAAGAATTCTTTCTGAGAGTATATAACATATATACAGCATCCTTGTAGTAGTAGTTGATACCTTGATAACTCGATATAGGTAGAGAGTAGAGAGTATAGAGAGGGTAGGCTAGATGGTTGGAGAGGAAAACAGATATCACCTCCCCACCACCGTATTCCAAAGGAAAGTTGCGTAGTTGGAAAAACATGGTAAGAATTTCCAGATTCAGAAACATGGCTTGCAGAAATCTCTCCTCTATATCTCATAGATCCTTTCTATTATCCATAGAGTTTGCAAAGACTATTAAAGCTTCTCCATCATCCCAAGGTGGTTCAATCCCTCTAGAGCCCTCTGAAACATTCCTCTGCCCTGTTTACTTGTTCGGTCGTTCATCATTCAAAACAGATCTATCTTTTATTATGACAGACTAAGAAAAGTGAAATGAATTAGTTGGAAGAAGAATGAATAAGAAGATTACCTGTCCTGATCAATGAGCGGAAAAGGGAGAGGAACTGCCCATAGTTTACTGGGTAGAGCAGAAGGGGACTCTTTGGGATCCTCAGATATTCTCTCTTCTGGAATGAAGATCTGTTCTGGTGATATTCTGTAGTAGTCATCTGCTTCAACTTCCACGTCAGTACTGAGAGACCATAGTCTCATGATCAGCGGCAGAGCTCCTCCCCTGGCCTCCTGAAGCCTCCACCCCACCACCCACAATTTCTCCTCCTCCCTCCTCCACATCTGTCTGGTCGTCAATATCATGACCATAGATTTGAAGTGGAGGTTGGATGATGTGTTAACTAGGAAAACTAAAGGGTCGAAACTGGGTTGTGGCAGTGATGGATGATTCTGTGTCACTGAGAGAGTACTACTCTCTGAAGTGATGATAGATGAGATTGAAGGGATAGTAGAGGTGCTGCTGGGGTGTCGTAATTTCGGTAGGTCATCCATCAGTGAATATACGTAGAATTGGCTGGAGAGAATCATCAAATATAACAAGAGTTGGTGTTTCGAGAAACACTTGTTCAGCCACACAAAGGATGTACAGATTCTTTATGAATTCGGCTCAGACTCGTTTTTCGTGGTCTGGGAAGTGGGCAGTATATTATTTCTTTCTGTAAGTGCAAAAGTTGTAGCCTGAAGCTCCCCGTACTATGAACATCATTGAAGAGAGTTTCTCTTCACTGAATAATAAACAGAATCTTCTCCATCAATATAGCAGGCAAATATAATATAACACCATGATCTTCCATAATCTATAACTCCAAGCTTCCTCTCATTCTTAATCATTCGCAGAGATTATTACAGAATATCAAACCAACCGCTCTTCTCTCACTACTTGCCTGAATAATCATCTCACAGTTGGTTTCCAATACAATTAGCCAAGAGAAGGCCTAAAGATTCAAGCTTCTAGTTAAGAAGAAATGATGCTGAATTTGAAAGCCCATGTTGCTGCTCCTGTCTGCTATCATCATATCATCTTCTTCTTCACTGTACCTTTGAATCTTCAAAGAATTTCAAGAACACAGCATTTCGTGTCATCTTCTTGTGGTAATCAGAATTGATCAAAAGCTGGCTTCAGATTAGATAACGGCACAGTGTTTTGGGAGAGGAGCTCAAGGTTTGGTCTCTCATGAGTCTTGTGAATGGATGAAGATATAAAAACAAACGGGGTATGAACCCATAATTTGAGAAGAAGAGACTGAAAGAGGGAAGTGGTGTAAGACTAGAACCTTCACACCCATATATCTTTGATTCTGATCACAACCTACTTCTCTCAAGATTCAGAAAGGAGATTTGTGAAGAAGATGGAGAAGATCATTTAGGTCTCCATTTATTTAGTCAATGCCACCCCATAAAGTCCTTCGTGAAAACCGAAATCTTTTTGCTCTTTTCATTTCAAAAGATTTAAAAAATAATAATAATTAAAAATGTGGTGTCTGAATCAGAGAAAATCTAGAGCTAGCTTTTATTTCAATCCTACCAGAACCAGATCAACCCGATCTCTCAAGTCAAATCACACATTGCTCCTCGTCACCTTCTTCATTAAATCAAATTCCAGTGGAAAAGAGAGAGAAATTAAACAAAAAAAAAAAAAAAAGAAAAAGAAAAGGAACGAACTTGATCGAGTTCAAGGCAGGGGAAGAAACTGGACTCATATGCATCATCATCATCATCAGATATAATGTTTGAGAAACAAGACGAAGAGAAAGATGATGGAACCATGCTAAGGCTTCTGCATATAGATTGTGATAAGGCTTTTTCATTGCCCATTGCTTTTTTATTTTCATCTCACTTATCACCGAAATTTTTGAAAAATAACAAACAAAAAGCCTAGAAGAATTAATTTTCCATCTCGTAAAAACTCACTCCCACCACGATTTTCATCTTCCACGCAGAAAAATAAACACTCTCACTCTGCTTCAATTTTTCTATTTCGCCAATTATGTTATAAATATAATTCTTTAAAATTATTTATAAGATATTCATGTTCATTATTATTAATTCTTTATAATATTATTCATAATACTTTATTTATTATTCAAAATAAGTAAAATTATTTTTGGAAGTTTTGTAGCATGTGCTTTTGACAGCTTTAAGATAAATAAAACAAGTTTAAAATAAATTAATATATATATATATATATATATATATATATATATATGAATCCCTCCAATTTTCATGTTAAATCAAAAAATAATCTTTAATAGAAGAGTTTTTTTTTATCATCCTTAATCTTTTCTAATCAGAATATTATTAGAAGATAATGACTTAATACTTAATTGAGGCAAATTTTCGTAAATCCAAAGATTTTAGGATGATTCATTAGATTATTTAAATTCAGTATATTCTTTACTTTTTCATCATAGAAGAATGATATAATACACATAATAAATTATATTATTATTATTATTATTAACTTTCAATAAAATAAATTACAAAAATAATTATTATGATCAAAAACTTAAACTAACCAATTAATCTTTAATGGAGATAAAAATATTAAAAAACAAACGACTTAATACTTAACGCCATTAAATACTATTCGAGATGTTCTCAAAAAAATTTATATATAGCATCTAAACCAAAAAACAAACCACCTGAGTCCTCCGCCATCGACGACTGCAACTCGTTTGTCGAGAAATCATATAAATACTGGTGGACAGATTGCTGGCCGCCTTATCGTGTCCAATAGTTGAGCAATCACGTGACGTTCTCTTTCTTGACACCTGTACCAAAACAATACTAACATATGTGGTAATCTCTTTCACATTTATATTGTCCCAAATTAGATGAAACTATGGTTGGTCTCCAGTCCAGAGTATACCTCCCAAAATTTGCACATCAATGATGTCTGATCTCACATTTTTTATGTAAGATTAAATTTGTGTTGATTTGTATAAATGGATTATATTCAGTCAATTCATATTATACGAATTTTTAACTCAGATGAATATATATTAATTGAGGACACATGGAAAATAAAAGATACATTCATTCACCAGTTCTCTTGTTAAGAGTTGCCTTAGCAGAAAACACGGTGCCTCTGAAACACCCAAATAAAACTGAAGCTTTAATCCGTCGCCTCCCAAAGCATCAGTCACTGATACTACAGCGCCACATCCCCGTGAATCGACAAAATAATAGCTAGCGAGACACCTCCCATAACATTCATTCTATAACTAAATTCCAACTAAATCTTCTACATAGCAAAGTGAAAATAGGATAATTCACAAAGAATGGGCCTTATCCCTCGCATCAACCATCTCACCAATGTTAGCTGAAGGAAAGATAATTCTCAATAAACTACCCTTCAATCCCTTATTAAATTGGCTTTCTTCACTGATCAGATAAACAGAAAACATCTCATCCACCAAAAGATCCTTACTACCATCCATAATCTAATAACATACTATAAATACTATGTCACCCAACTTTAAAAATGACGCAAAAACACTCGCCTCTAAAAGAACATCTTTTCTCTCAACAGTTCAATCCGGTGATCCAGCGACACTTACGCTCCGCCGACCACCTCTGTTTTCCGCAGAAAAAAAGAACACACATCCAAGTCTCTTCTGGTTGCACTGGCAATTCTTCTTCAACAGGTCCCATATCCGTTCAAGAATCTAACACACACAACCTCATAAAGGTTTCATTGAAAAACATCATTATTTAATATAATATTTAAGGCTAAATAATAATAAGATCATAATTCATATTAATTTAAAAGATCAAATTAATAAATAGATTTATATGCAATTAATTACTAGTGTTACCACCACTAATTATTGATAAGCAATTTATAATTTAATAAAATTATTATTCGTCATATTTATTAATCGAACACAAGATAATACAATGATATCGACACTTAATCAACACGACCAAGATCCTTATTCTAGAGAGACGCTCAGGCAACCACCACGAAAATACATGAACCTCGGAATATAGCTCAACTTTAACTGAAATTGGCGAACAGCTACTGTTAATTCCAGCTGATTTCATGTTAGTTAACTTTTTAACACGGGTTAAGTCTGATTGAACCCGATTGAATTAAACAAAATTTTAAATTGAAAAACTATTTAACAGCTTTATATGAATTACAAAATGAATACTTATCAAATATATATATATATATATATATATATATATATATATATATATATATATATATATATATATATATATAAATCCATAGATTAGGCTTCATGACTGTTGAGCTTAAAGTCAGCCCAAATGTGACTGTAGATGTTTTGGGCTGCCTTCAAATCTGGTTGGTTATAGTAATTTCACACATTTGTTACTCATAATTGAGAGCTCAGAATAGGCCCAATCTGCTGGGCTAGGACTTGAGGTGTGTTAATCAATTATTATTTATAATTGTTCCATTGTTTAGCCAAAACAAAAAACATACAACACACCAACACCATAGACAATATTTTCGTTAATAGAAACAATCTCGTTGGGTCCATGGATTACAGGGTTCACAGCCAATTTGACCATTGTTTGCATGAGAATGGAACAAACCGGTCGAAACGTAATGAAAATTTAAATAAATAGTGAATCCAAAATAACTAAATAAATAAACATATAGATATATATTATGTGAAGTAGAAAACAATGGTGCATAGAGATGAAATGAAATCTCAAATTGTACAGATGAGACCATTTTGTGATGGTAATACCTTTTTTGGACAGGTAAGAAGAAATAATCAAAACCAAACAGAAGATTCTCTTATCATTATTTTGAAATGGTCCAACTACCGTCCTCGCAGAGTTTGAGATGGAGAGATCCCCTCCCTACTTCATTTCCATCATGAAGGTAAAACCCAACCCTCTCAATCTTTCTCCCTCATATTGGGTGATAAAAATGCAAGTTCCTGCATTGATCGGACTGACCATTCCACCCCTTTCGACCGGCATGGAAGCACCTTCCTCCTTCCTCCTCCCAAGAAAACACTTGAGTTATGATACACAACCAAGCTTTACTGGGACCAATTGCATTCTCTCTCCTACTCCTCCCCGCTATAACTTCCGATTTAAACTACTTAATACCTACCATATGTAATCCCATATTTAGCCAGCCTTCTCTCTGGTTTCTCCAAAAGCAAAAGTATAAGAGAGACAATCAAGTATAGGAAAATATTCTCCAAACTTCATGTATTTCAATAGGTTGCAGCAAAGCTGCCAAGAACACAAATCCAAGTGTTTCCAGCACTTGTTTTCCACAAAGGAACCCAACAAATCTATCATTATAGAACATCGTCTTTCCAAGCGAACCCTTCCCTCTTTAATGATGCAAAGTCACGGTCTATAAAGAGGCGCTTCTTATATGGTCACCCCTTGCATCATACTACACACCTTTTCGGGCAGGTGTCGCAATCCAGCGAGTTTCTGTTCATCACATATCTCAGCTCACAACTCATAGTTTCCTAAAGGATGCCTCAATCTACTACCCTTCCCAAATGGTGTAGGCACCCTACAATTTGATCCTAATGTCCAACCAACAACTCTTTGCTCATGCCTTCATACCTTGGTTCGTTGAGGCATTTGAATAAATACTGGCGAGCCTATCCTACCTTAGTAGGGTGTTTTTTAAACATCTAATCCCACTCATTGGTGGGTCTTGATTGCCCCTTGCTTTGAGTCACACCACTATCTTGAGACTAAGCCAACCATGCCATATAAAAGTGAGCCCATGGCCAGCCCTTTCAGTATGTAGACAAGATTTTCTGTTTGTTTTCCACAAATGATATCACACAATCACAGTTAGTCTCGATCGTTCGACATTCATCAACTTATAATGCGAATTCAAAATATAACCACGACGTCAGACTAACCGCCTCCGCGATTGAAGTCACAGTGCCGATTTATATAATAGTTAAGGAAGTTCAGTAGAATTTTGTGATACCTCCCTCGCGATCTTTCTAATTTATAAAAATTTGTTGTTGAATCTCCCTCCTATCTTAGCAAAAAAATCTCATATTTTTAGGAATAAATATGTTTTTCCTTATCTAAAACTGATTTTCCCTTATCAAAAACTAATTCTTTCTTATCAAATATTATTCCTCCGAGAAGTATGGATTTTAAACCTAGAAATTTATAGCAACACCTTTTCGTGATATTTCTTCCCTTTTATCTATTTACTTATCAACTACAACTTGTCATATATAAAAATGATGATCGACTTCAGGACTAAAAAACTTGTATTTGACACTCTAATCTCATTCTGAAGACACTTCGACTTTCACAGACTGGGGCTTCTGATTCCTATCTAAAGAATGCCCTCCGATTTTAATACATGATAAATTTGGCTGGAATCATTTCACATCACGAACTGGCTTTAAACCACCCAAATTCCTTGGGGCCCATTGAATAGTGTATGTAAATACATTGGTACCACAGAATAGTTACTATGGAGATTCTTAAAATAAACATTAAAGAGGACTGGACTGGGTTTGCAATGAAATTTATATCTGCAAATAGATAAAACTTGAGCTTGAGTTCAAAATTACAATGTCTAATAATAATGACATAGAGAACATTTTACAAGTAAAACGATTTACACGTTAAATAGTAATAGAATTTAATTCCAAGCCTATAACATGAAGAAAAGGTATGAAAAGAGAAAAGAATTAAATAATTTCTTCTTTCAAATGTATGAAAATATAATATGTTTGAAATCAAGTTTTTGTGTGAATCAATGGTAGAGTCGGTGCGAATGATAGAAGAGTCCACTGAGTTGACACATCAGAGAAGGCGACGCCACCAACTGAGTCTCCCCAATTCCTGTCTCCAGTAGATCTATTGGAAGCGTAGCCGGCGTTGATGGTCCCAGAAATCTCCAAAACGTTTTTCGCTGCATCCTGCCCTAGTAGGTATGGGTTCCATGAAGATTTGAGCCAACGCGTCAGAGGAATTGAACTCAGCAATGGCTGACCTACTTTCGCCCCGAACTTCCCATAACCATCACCACCACTTGCTTGTAAGAAGGCAGAAAACCTTCTTCACGCCGATTCAATCGCCTGCAAAAGCCTGAAGAAATGATCTTTCTCCAGTCTCACCTGCGGTACAGCTTCATCACTGCTCTTGAACTCTTTGGCCTCCCTTTGGATCCAATTCTCAACGCCCAAGATGTAGGGAACCTTATGTCAGACCTTTAAGACGATTTCGTGATCTCATGAGTCCTAGAGTGATTCAGCCAGAACAAAAGTTGATTCCAAGTGAGGATTTGACTGAGAGCTGTTTCTTCAGTTTGAGAAAATCATCCGGTCCATTAGGAGATGTAGGTCTTCGATGTCTGCCAGAGTTTCCTAGTGGATTCAACAAGCAACCAACAATCGCTTGAGGCTTTTTCCAATTCCTTTTCGATTCTCTCTATGATCCGTTTGAGAAGTTGTTGCATGATCCATGACTCCAAGATCTGAGTGGTATAGAGCGTCTGGTTCATAGTTCAATATGATCGCATTTTTGACTCCCTTCAGAGAATGGAGCTCTGCTGGTTTGGTGACTAGATCGTACTCCAGGTTTGGCTTCCCGCCAGGTTCGCCCTCCGCGCCTAATGCATGGGATTAATTCGCGCATCTCGCATTCAATCGAATACATGATTTTCGTGCGACATCTTCCGATTTCTGCCATGTGGCCAGACGTGGAAGCAAGTCACCGTCGGTTCGGCTCACCACCGGCGTCGCCCTGACCTTCCAAACCTCCGCGAAGCTCCCATCGCGAGCCACGATGCCGTTGATTGAGCTGATCGACGGTGCACTCCACGTCCCCTTCTTCCTCGCACAAGATCCCTTTTGAATCGCTATGAGCTGAATCTGGTTTCGTCGTCAGGACTCGAGCCTCCGCTTCCACTCTCGACTATTTCCGTACGGTCTGGGGTCACGAGAAGCAAAATTGTGAAACAGACCGGAACATGGCTCAACGCTTGCAAAGCCGGCCTGATATGAGCGACTCGTTCTTCCAATCGGAAACTCTCTCGAATCCCACAGCTTCTTCAGCTCCGGCAAACAAATATGAATTCTCGTACGCTGAACGTTCGGGCGAGGAGGCGGACGAAGATAAATCACCAGCACAGCAGATGGGATGGAAACTTGCAGCTTATTTGAGAATTTGGGCGACTTTTTGGGCATATCTGGTGAGACCATTTTCGCCGTGCAATCGAAATCAACCATATTCAGTATAGAAATGAATGGAAAACGAAATCAAAACTGTAGGAAGGAGTGATCGTCCGTCATGGTTTCTCCTAATTTGAGGGAGGAAGAGATGGCTGCGGAAGTATTTATAGTAGGGGAGAGATAAGACTAAGAGGCGATGAGAAAGGCGTGTGAAAAGAGGGAAGAAGAAGGCTCACGAAGAACGAGGAATTTCAAAGTCGCCGCGCAATGAATAGAATTAAAAAATAAAAAATAAAAAATAAAAAAATAAAAAAATAAAGCAAATGAAGCTTATCCATAAGAGCAGCATGCATCTAGATGCTTGTACCTTTGAGGATTGAATCGTTGAACTTGGACCATGATGAACGGAACCTCTTCAAATTAGTCCGCCAACTACTAACCTCACTCGTTCGGATTTTTCCTAAATCTCCAATCACATGCCGACACGTGGTGGGACATTACCGTGGTTCCCATACTCTGGTTGTTTTCGTTTTCGTCTTCGTTGGATGATTCTTCTTTGTTCCACGCTCAGTCCATTCGTTGAAGGTCTTAGCCAAACTGACCCAATTACGATATTACTACTACCCCGATTCTCCACCACATGTCTGATTTTTGCCGCTCTGGAACCCCTAACCCAATATAATAACTCAATCAAAATATAAATGGAAAAAAACTTTCAAAGCTTAAATGATGAGGAGGAATCTCTTAAGTTTAAAAATCATTCACAATATTATATGGAGCTTGAATTATTGCCAATTCATAGGTAAGACGGACATTTATGAATGGTTTATATTTTAAATAGCATTCACTCCAATTCTCATTGATGGGTATCCTAATCCAATAAAAAAGCACAATCCAAAAAATCGAATTAATAAATAAAAGAACTTTTTAAATTTAATTACCACTTCACAACCTCGTATATAGCTTATGAAGGACTAGGGACTCCCAATGTGCCCAATATTTATGTGAAAAACTACTCCAATCTGAAGTATTTATTGTTTGAAATGAAAGAAAAATTGAATTTTTAGGATGGCATATAATTGAATTCCTTACAAGCTACTTCCTTTATTATTGAATTCTTTCTTTCTTTCTTAAAAGAAGATTTGCTTCGTGTGTCACATAAATGGAACTAATATATGGTCAAACCTATCATTGTTCATTAGTGATTGTTGATTGATACGTCAAAAGAGATGTTCCATGTTTTTTTGGGTGGAATCACGACATTTATAACAATACCAACTTTTGTAAACACTTGATGAAAGGCTTAATGTATGGTGCAGTAGTAGTTGCATGGTTTTGGGCAAGTTTGTGTGGCAAGTGGCATGTCATCTTCATAAAAAGCATAAAATATGAACACAACTCTCCCTGTGCATGAATGTGGAAGTGCAAGATGCATGATCCATCCAACACATAAACATCTAGAATTATATTATCGACTCTATTTTTGGATTAGTCCCTAACGGCTGCAGGACTTTCTGAAATGCAGTTTAACCTAATTGCCCTAACCGATGATTGATGCGGATATGAGTGGCAATGATTTTAAGAAAAAATTAATTAGAGGCATTTTCATATAAAGGAGTTAACTATGTATGTCTTGTTAGAGGATTGGGTTTGGTCACAGATGTGGATCCTCTTTCAACTTTGTCTCATTCTAAACTTTTTATAACTTCTAAATTGGTTTGGCGCCCCGTGAATAGAAAGGAAGATTCATCATCATTTTATCTCTTCTCATCCATTTCTAAATCCTAATCGCTTAAAATTGACTCCATCTATAAATCTTTTTATCCGTTATAGTCCTTTTTCATCAAGTAAAGAGACGTTTTTTTTTTAGTAATTTTTTACTTTAGATAACTCGTCAATATCTATTTCTATCTTCTTTTTTTTGATAAATTGATTTTTCAAATAAATACGAGTTTTATTTGTAATATGATATGGTTTTGATGATAATTTCTCTAAAATTTAATATTTATAGTGATATTCTTTTTTATTCGAATTGGTGGCGTTGGTTGTTAGTAGATCCAGTTATTTCTGGGCGTTAATTTCCTGTAAGCAAAGCAAAGATCGTGGGGCTCGTCAGATTCTTGCATTCCGATCACTAAGTCGTTCTTTCACATGGAAGAGAATACTCAATTCTTAGAAATGAAGTTTTATTCGTATATCTGTATCCTTCCCTTTGATAGGATAGCGTAAGTATTTATAGTGGTGAAAAGCTTTCTAATTGGATGATAATCTGATTCTCTGCTTTTTTAGATGAAGGATTTTCTTTCCTTATTACCGTCAGATTAATAAGAGATAATTAGAAAACGATTGGCCCCAGATTATTCTACTTGCGTGGTGGGGTCGATTCGGTTATAGGATATGAGATCTTTGGGGAACTTTTCGTTATCGCCGCAGGAGAGATGGCTGGATTTCGTTTGGAGCGCGTCGGAGGCTGGGGCGTTTTCTTTAGGCGCATTTGTTGAGGTAACTTTTAATACATTTCTCCCGGATTTAAGGAGTAGACGCACGTCTACTTTTCGCTCAATCAATAACAATTTGATTCTATCTGTTGAATAATAAAATTATTATTTTTAATAATAAAAAATGAAAAAAGAAAATCCTAATCCACTTTTGGGAGATGGACTGGATCTCGCGTTTGGCTTCAAATTCGCTAATTCCTTTTGCCCACGTGCATCGTCATCCACTCCAGTATCTTTCTCTCTAGGCGTAAGTGGCGTCAACTGGGCATGTGAGCCAGCCAGGCAGGCGCCAGGCTATCACGCGGCTGAGCGCATGTAGGCTCGTGCTCCTATGAGGAACACGTAGGGCGTTTCCTTTCCTTTCCTTTGTGGTATCGACTCTCCTTCTCATACTGGATTACGCAGGTACGACTTACTCTCCCCATCTGTGATCTGTCTGTATATATCTGGACACATCGACTGGTTTGTGGGGTACCACCTATCCCTGCATTCTGCCACCTGCTTCCTCCGTCGGTCACGATCTCCTCTCCCCACCCCCCTCCTCCCATTGTTTTTTGACTCCTTCCCTTCATCTTTAATTACAATCCACTGAAAAGGATAATTATTATATTAACTACAAACTATCAATACGTTGCTACAAATTTCAAATGATGATTCGGTATTCAAGTTAATAATACGAGTTTAAAGTTTATATATTTAATAATTTTATAATTAATAAAATATATATTAATAATTATATTATGATTTGATATTTTTGTTTAATGTGAAAGATATGTTTATATATATATATATATATGATAGGGTTTGAAATAATGAATCGTAGGTTGAAATGAGAACAGTATCAAGGGAGTAAAAATAGGCCCTATTAATAATAAGCCACTTAATGTGGTATGTCTCCCAATGCAGGAACCGAAGCAGGGGCCACATTCTTTTTAAAACAGATCAGTGAAAGTAAGTATTAGAGAAAAATGACTTGTCTCAATCGATGAGAAAATGGGATATTTCTGATTGTTATAGTGATTATCCTTTATTAATGGAGTTCTGATAAGAAAAAAAATCTACCATTTCGGTTAAAAGGAATATCGTATGCTTTTTATTGAAAATATGTTATTTAATTAGTCGTCATTAAGTGGAAAGTTATGTAATCATACATTATTATAAATATTAAGTAGCTCATTGATGAAAGTTCTGTAATAAACGTAAAATCGTTTAAAGACATTGATCTTCTTCTTTGGAAAGGCGGGCAGGCGGCGAACGAGCTCGTCGATTTTTTGTTCTTGTTCACTACGTAGGAGTCCAAGCGTATAAGTCGACGGATCGATCGACAAAATATAGCACACATCATCAATATAAAAAAATACCTTAATAAGAAAACGAAACTAATTTATCATATTAAAAGGACACAAACATAAAATGGTAGAAAAAAAATATAGATCGTTGCTTTAAAAAATATGACTAGAAAAAAGAAAAAGGTGAGAAGGTTTTAATATAAGATCCTTTATTTTTCTTTTCTATTTTCTGAAAATAAATAAAATTAGTAGTGAACAATGATTTGACTTTGGAAGGTGTCAAGGGCGACCACTACCAGGCGGAGTTCCGACGAGGGAAGCAGAGCTGGCATGAGTGGGGACAGCGCGCTAACACATGCGCCGGTAGGTGATCAACACTCCACCATCCCTTTTCCTCTCCCATCCTTTTCCATCTTCTAGATAAAGGAAGAATCTTGAATATTTCAATTTCTTATTTATTTTGGTTTGGGTAACCGACAGAAAGAAAGAGAAAGAAGATTCTAAAGCGGATAATTTTACATCCCCACTCCGTCAAGAACGACGTGGCCAAGCAACAAAGATTTTGTTTATTAATCAAATTCAAATTTTAAATATAACCTTGATTTCTCTATATTCCTTTATTTATAATTGTAACATAACTTTTTATTAAAAAATTATTCATTTTCCATTATTATACAGACTAAAAAAAAACACTTTACCTTAAAACTTGAGCCTAATTTAAGTATAATTACCCAAGAACGTTTGATATAAAAAAATTAATAAGAAAAAGATTTCTCATTAAGCATATAATCAAAATTTCTTTTGTGTACTTTCATTCCATATTTTTCATTATTTTTAAAGCCAATATTTTGGGTTTTGACAAGGTTTTAAGAGCCGGCCAGAGTATTGTTCGGGGAGGAGAGAGAGAGTGAGTCGGAGGGTTCAGCCGAAGATTGACAAAGATTAAACGGAAGAATAGACCAGTCTATATGTAAAATAAAAAATATTTTTATTTATATATAAAACTTAATTTTCATTGAATAATAAAAATTGAGAATCACATCCGTCTAGCATTAAAGAGATAAATCGATATATAATCAAATCATACTTACGTATAATAATAGGAATTAGGCAGTTAATGATTCGTTATATTGAGCTTATTAAATACCACATTTGGAAAGCGTTAAGGCGAATTCTTGAATATCCATTATGAATATCAATGTAACTCAGAGATATAAAATCTAAATCAGTATCCGCAAATTTTTAAAAAAAATAACTCATTTAACTTAAAATAAATAAATACATATAACAAAATAAAAATATGCATAAAATTTAAAAGTACCTTAGGCATCAACAATATTAAAACCGATGCTTGAAAATTTGGTTATTAAGTTAATAATATTAAAAAAATCAAATAAAATAAAAGTTAAAAAATTTGCCTTAGTTTTGGAAGCAGTGCCGTATGATCAGGAAGAATAGCAGAAACCCAAGATGCGTCTTAAGATCGGCTTGAGTTCTTAATTGACCAAGTGAATTAATTTATCAGGTTTGCACTCCCATTTTGGTTATTAAGTGGTGGATTCAGTTCTAATGTAGGTTTCAAGTAACCTAAGGACTTTAAAAAAAATTGAAATACCCTTTTTCTTTCTTCTATACCCAATTCTAATTTAGAAGAGATATCCGTGGAGAATTCAATTTGTTGGCATCATCAATCTCACCTAATAATATAAATATTAACTGAAAAAATGTGATAATAAAGTGAAAAAATCTAAAATCAGTTTAGTTAGGTAATCTCAATATTTTAAGATCCACTTAAGTTTTGACGGAAGGAAGCATAGAAGGAGTTCAGGGCTGGAGAATGAAGGGTTACAAAAAGGAATTAGAAACGTCACTATACATTTCTACAGGTTTGGATCTCCCAATCACAAATACCATACACAGTACATATTAAGACATGATAAATGATAATGCTGATAAATCTTTATCAAATATAAACCAATCATGTATCTTACACTTACCATCAGTTCAATTGGGCATGTAACATGTTTCAGGTTAATCATGATGATACAAACTTGCATTTTCAACAACTTAATTTAAAATTCAATCCAGCATATAATAATATTAATATTAATAATAATGAATCAGAAGAATGGTCTATCATGGTGATTTCTCATTGCAGCTATAATTGAGCTAGACTAACCCAATCCATTATGTTTATTATTAATTTCCAAAGTCCTTTGATCATCAGTATAATATGGATTTTGAAAAGTCAAAGGTGGGCTTTGGATCTATATAAATATAGATCCCGTGGAGTTTGTGGACAATATTGAGGTAAAAATGTTTGAATGTTCGTTCAATTCTCATGGAAAAGTATCAACCAATAATATCACTTACGTCTACAATTTCAATTTCATAATTTTGGATATTATTATTAGTATTTCATATATACATGGCATTGGAGTCACCAGAACCACGACTTGGATGTAGTGTAGTTGGGCACAGGATGATCTCATAAATGAATGAGGAATTGCAATATCCTTTTACATCACGGGTTATATTGTCATGGGGTTAAATGCTTGCTAGCTTAGCATGTCGTCTCTCTGAGATGCTAGCAGTGCGCCAATCGATTCGTCAGCCTTTGGCACTATTCGAGCCAGTGTTCTATGAAGAATAGAAACACAGGTAAAAAAGTTCGCCAAAGGAAAGTTAACAAGAAACCCTAGACAAAATCAGAGTGAAACCCTCCCTCTCAGACTCAGACATGGATATTGCTTTTCTATAACTTGATTTCATAATTTTAGGATACATGGTGAAACTTGGATGGTAAATATCAATTTCGATGCTTCAAAAAGTTTGACCTCACGTAGATGAACATTACCTGACTGACTTGTGTATTTATTTAATAATGAGTCAAGAAATCCTCTGAAATTACAGCAAATTTATGTCCATTAATAATGGAAATGGAAATAGGAACCGTGGTGTTTGAAGGTCGAAGAGTTGAAACCAGGCTCCATCCTTATCTACTGGGCTCTACAAGTACAGTACGAATACCAATAAAAATTCCACTTTATTCCTTTTCCATAAATCGATTTCTTATTCAATATATACATATCACATATGCAATAGCCATCCACATAAAATGTTAAATAAATACGGTCTATATCTGTTTCTGCTTCTATCCTAAGTCCTGAAATAGAAAAGAAAGCGTATAGTCAGATATATAGGTAAAGATCGTTAGGATCTATATAGAGTTCGAATCACCAAGAGAGAAATATAGCGTAATTCTATGATAAAGGAACTGCCGTCCACTTATAGAATTTATGTCCATTAATAATGGAAATGGAAATAGGAAGTATTTGAAGGTCAATTGAACCAGGCTCCCATCCTTGTCTACTGGGGCTCTGCAAGAGTACAGTACGAATACCAATAAAAATTCCCTTTGTTCCTTTTCCATAAATCGTTTTCTTATTCAATATATACCTATCACATATGCAATAGCCATCCACATAAATATATGATAATACAGTCTATATCTGTTTCTTCTATCCTAAGTTTGAAATAGAAAAGAAGCATACAATCAGATATGTGGAGAAGTAAGATGGATTTGGATATATAAATTAGTCACCAGGAATCTGATTGTGTTCTGATAAAGGAGCTTTATCGTCGCTATAATAGTCTTTTAATTCATTATAAAAAGATTAATTAAGTATCTTATGATTTAAAGCGTTTTGAACGAATAAGATCCATCCAAAAAATTAGAAGAAGTATCCAATTCCTAATAACTTCGTGGTAACATAGGAAAGAAGTATCAATTCCTATTAACTTCGTGGTAGCTTACAAGTAAGGGCGTCTCAATCTCAATCTAATATTAATCCTAGGAAATGTGAATGCAAATTAATAACTTGACATGAATTGAGTGGATGGCAGGGGTCTATCCCTTCCATACAAATTCAAAGATTACAAGATTAGATATGTTTGGCAATTAGACAGCCACTTATCCTATCTTAGATATGCCTTACGTATATGTCCCATGTCTATATGACAAAAAAAGGAAAAATATTAAAAAAATGATAAGAGTTGCCATTATCTTTACGAAAGAAGATAACTTTATGAAATATTATCCAATTCAATGTCACTTTCACTTTAGGAAAAATACAGATTCATTACAAATGGGGATGGAAAGAAACGACAAGACTCTGCTTGAAACACCAGGAGAGTAAGGTCGGAGCAAGAGAAACAAGGCACGTGTATAGTAGTATGGAGTAAGGTCTTTCCACATTTAGAGCCAACACCAGGTGCTGCAGATTTCAATAAATATACTAAGCAATCAGCCAATCAATCCATTTCGATTCAGGTTTGGTTAGAAAACAAATTATGTCTCTTTGCAAATTTGAAATATCTGAATTCAATCCTACAAACCATAATTTACTTAGGTTTGGAATCAAAAGTACTAGAAAAAAAGGATAAAAAATAGGAAAGAAAGTGAGAAAAATGAAGTGAAGAAAAGGGTAGGAAAAATTTGAAGAAAATTAAAATTAATTTTATATGTGCTTTAAACTCATTTTATCTATTTCTAACTATTATTTAAGAATAAGAGATTTAAAATATATGTCTAATTTTATGATTTACGATAATATTTAATTTTCTTTTGTTATATCTTCTATTAAAGAAAACATGAAAAAAAAAATCATTTTTCCTTCAAAGAAAAATCATTTTCATAACATTTTTTCCTTTTCCTATCACTTTTCAACTTTCAAGTAGTAATTTTTTCCTTTTCTCTAATACTTTCTAAGTCGAACTGAAGCCTGAAAAAAATCATTACACTTCATATTACAATGAAACCTGTAAATAAAGTAGTTCAGTTTCCATTTACATGGAATCCAAAAAACGTCTAAAGAAATAATAATCAATTGATTCTGTTAACAGAGAACATACCAGGAGGCTGGGCATTCTTATCCCTCTTTAATTATTTGTTTTCTTTTTGTTGAGTTATCTTTAATTATTTGTTTTAAAGAACCCAAAAACACACAAAAGAAGTTTACCTGCTTTTCCATCCTAAAAGATCTATTTCTAGAAAACACTAAATTATAAACAATTGAATTCATTAAAAGCAAAAGCAGTCACTAAAATCATTTTTAAAGACATTCGAAAAGCACTTTTTACATAAAGATATTCCAAGTTTTTATATAAACTTTTCTCTATAAACCTAAAATAAAATCATTTTCACGTACTATTTTTAAATAGTTATATTATTTCAAAATGGTTTTGCAAACAGGCACTACTATTTTACTGGAAATACAATATCATTTCTTATCACACAAAGAGTACAAAGAAAATGCTCATTAACAAAGGAAAATAAAAATGTAATAAAGGTACAAATTTGTATTGTCTTGATAAGTGAAATGAATTTTAAAAATAGAAAAACAATTCATCAAAATTTAATCAATTTTTCATTAGGAATTTTATGTATTTTCAACTAATTTCTAATGGCATGACTAGGAAATCTAATTCAGAATATTTCTCAAGAGCCAAACTAACATTATCCCCCATAAATTAACTAGACCAAAAGACTCTTCAATAGAAATCAACAGGAATCCGAATTAAGTAAGGGAAGGACATAGGTAATCCATTCTTCATTATAAATTTATACATTTTTAACTAATTTCTAATGGCATGACTAGGAAATCTAATTCAGAATATTTCTCAAGAGCCAAACCACATTATCCCATAAATTAACTAGACCAAAAGACTCTTCAATAGAAATCAGCAGGAATCGAAGATTAAGTAGGGAATGACATAATTTAATCCATTCTTCATTAACAAATTAATGCATTTTAACTAATTTCTATTGGCATAAACTAGGAAATCTAATTCAGAATATTTCTCAAAAGAGCCAAACTAACATTATCCCATAAATTAACAAGACAAAAAAGACCAAAAATCTTCCTCAATATAAATCAACAGGAATCAAAAGAAAAAGTAGTGGGACATGATAAAAAATCATCAAAAACGCTGGTGTCAAGTTACATCATAACCACCTTAAATCAGTCGAACAATCCGAGCCCCATGTCATCATCAGCTCTTCCTCTGGCTCTTCCTTCTTTAGTTCCTCCTTGACTTAGGTGCATCACCAACATCAGCATAAGTAACCGAAACAGGGGCTGCTGCAACAGCAAACTTGCTGGATCCTGCATTTCATTTCGCTCAAATGCAGTCCTCAAATTTAACTGAAAGGTTCAGGAGCAATACATTTAATTAGACAATACTAACAATATCATTTGCTTGCAGCTAAGTACTCCTTCACTTTATCTGCCTGAGGGGAAGAATACTCTGTTGCAACAACAACAGCAAGAACATTCTTATGAGCGTTGATGAACATGTGGGGTCTGCGTGACGGAGTTCAGGATATGAGATAGCCAGTGAAAGTGAGGTGACCATGGAGACACCAGTTGCAAACTTCTCAATGAGGTCCTCTTCAGTAAGGTCAAGAACCTCTGGGGTGAAAACTGAGCCGTTATCATATACGGTCAGCACTACAAGCCCGTAAGAGAAGGGTCTAATCCCAAGCTTTGCAAGCAAGGCGGCTTCAGACGAGCCAACCTTTTCCCCCTTTTTAATCAGCTCCACAGGTGTGATAATTTCAACAGTCCCCTTATTAATCTTTGTAAGATATTTCAGCACCTGAGAAAAGTTGATTGCATGAGGAACAACTAAGCAAAGGGTGGATGAAAGTACAGAGGATTCTCATCGCTTGACTACAAAACCTGGAAAAAGATGTCTGAGAGAGGAGTCCAGCCAGTGTTGCAGAGGGGACGATGACATCAATAGAGGGCAATTAATCCTACACGTGCAGGAGCTCAACCTATCTGTACACTATAAACAGTAAACCTGTATCATCAGCACAAATCATACATTGTCAACCCTACTGATGCTTATGTTGTCAACAGCATAAAACTTCAAGAGAAAGTGCAATGGTATATTATTATAGTTCCAAATTTACAAATCTATAGGTAACAACCGCTATTCAATATCAGTCATCACTCACTCATAAAGAAAATGTTCATCTTCAGAACATTACGATTGATAGCCATTACGTAACACATAGTTTGGCAAAACTGAGCATAGCTCAATACTAACTAATTTACAGTAACTCATAAGCTTTTTCGGCCATGGCCAATCTCATACAGTGGTAAGAAAAACCCAAGTTTTTCATATGTTTATGTAAGAGCTCAACTCAAAAGTTTCATCATACACCATGAATCGGCCCAGTTTGCTATTGTCCTCCAATATTGGTATTTTTTCCTTATTGATTTAGATTTTTCTTTACAAAATCATTAAAATGGAACAATAATAAGACGCCTTTCCAAAAGAAATATACCTTGTACTTAGCCACTTCATCATGACCTCCTTCAGATCTCCCTCATGAAAATCAGGCCCATTACCTAGCCGGAGAGATAACAACAAGATTAACAAAAGGCACCAGGGCAAACAAACAATCCCTCCTAGGACAAGAGGAACAACTAAGGATATTGAAAACTTACCACGGAAGAGAAGCAGGTTTAGGAAGCATTGTTCCCAGTCTGCTCAGTGTAGCCTGATGGAACGCTTCATCATCGTATTCTTTCTTTCCCCATCAGAACCACAGAATCCCACGCAGCCCTTTCGAATGTTTCTAGAAGTTGGGTTCGGAATAACATTATCCGCAGCAACCACTAGAATCTGACTGTACTCATCCAGGAAGCTGACACGGCTTCTTATCATGAAGCGATCTTCTTATCGGCTTTGGAGGTTTTGACGGCCATTGCTCAAGACTGGAGGTTACAGATGGAACTGATAGAAACAAAGGAAAAACCCTACTTGGCAAAAGCGGGGCCAAGACAGGCTCTAAGCTCCTATCAAGAGCCCGGACAGCAAGACGAAGCCGTCTCTTTAACCTCTTCTCCTACTGAGATTCTCACCACAGGCGCTTCTCCTGATTGCTTGCAGAAAGAGTGTAAAGGGGGCCGATCTCACTACCTTTATGTCAAATAACAAAAAGCCTAACCTAGATCCAACGGTTGGTAGGAGTCGAGGTTTTGATAAAGCCCCCTAAATGCTGAATCCCGACCCCGAACCTTAACAACTCGTGTAATATCTTTACTATGCTATTGAAATTATTGTGTTTGTGGGCTTAGAGCATCTCCAAAGAATTTCGTCAATCTTTCACTTTTCATTTATTTTAGATAGAACTAATCTGCAAAAATCAGCTCACGTGAGTTCGGTGTTCTTTGTCAGTTCCGTATTATCGCCCGTTTGTTCCATTCGTATGGCGACCCATCTTCTCGCGTGAAGCCTTACTTTTGTTGTGAAACTCTTATGAAAGAGAGGGGAAAAGATGGTGATAAAGGAAGAATTCATCACTATTCATATTTGTAAGTTATTTTCTTTTTTTATTTCTGTTCTTGTGATTTAGATTTCTGCTCTTTTTTATTTGTTTTCTTCTGATCCTCTTTGATTTGCATCTTCCGCCGTTTCTAGGGTTTGAATTTAGCAAATCCATGATTCTTTCATAATTTTTTGTTTGAAAACCTGTTTTTTTAGTTCTGCAGTTTTATCGGTACTGAATAATGGGGTTTTCATTTAGATCCACTTTAGGGATTTTAGCTCTTTGTTATAATGATCCAACTTTTTCCATACGAACACTTGACCACTCATCTTTGAATTGGTAAGTATTATTAAATGTGTTTAGTAATCAAATCTCTATCTTATATAAACTTGAATAGAGTTGTATCGGGTGAAAATGTGTATGTCGGATCTTCTTAGTTCTCTTTGTTGTTTTAAGATTGAAATTATGTTCGATTTAATCGTTAAATGGAAGCATTTGCATTGTTTTTTCATATTGTCTTTTCTGAATATAAATGTGTTGTATCTTGTGGCTTGTCCCAAGATTATTTGCATTAGTTTGATATATCTTCAATGGGATTTTATTACCCAAAAAGCTAATTCTGAGTGCTGATCGAAGCTCTTTTATTGTGAACATTAGAGTTTTTAGGCGGTTGATGTTGTCAGTAGTTTTGATTCTGAGAGAGATTTCTCTCTAATCTATATTGAAAGTAGAGCTTTAGTTCATTTGACCTCTTTTGTTGAAAAACTTTATCTTAGTTCGTTTGTGAGTGATGGGATTTTAAGATTTCTTCTAGAATTGAAAATCTGAGAAAGGTATTTAGTGAAATTTAGGAAATACTTTTGAAAATATAATAAGGATTTTTGTAGTTTTGAAAGGATAAACATTTGTTAGTGAATTTCTAAAAACACTTTAGAAGGAACATTTTCACTAAAAACTTAGAGGCTCTTGACTAAAAATGCGGCTATAATACACTCTCGTAATTAGACTTGTTTGAGATTTTAATCTCTCTTCTTTGATTTTTCGAGGTTATTTGATATAGAAATGAGCATATATGCAGCGATAAATTATAGATAGTGAAATAAGGGAAAAAAATATACATTAAAAGTAATGGATAAGGTAATGTTTACAGTTTAGGTTTGTGGAGATCTTCCTGAGATCTTACGTGTTATCGACTCACTTACTCCGGTGTAAGAGGCGTGGAAGAGAAGTGTTAGGTGTGACTTGTTAGTTATTTAGTTTTGGAGAAGCCCTTTTTGCGGAATGTTTGGGAATATTTTCGGTTAGTTATGCTCTGCTTTGGTGGGGTGAGGTGCTATGTAGGGTCGTTTGTGAAGTGGGGTAAGGAATTTTCATTGGTAGAGGTTCTTGGGAGAGAAGAGACTCTTGAATATCTCTTGAACCTCTGTTTTGTTTGTTCTTCTTGCTCGGTATTAATCCATTACGGTGCTTTTTAGGCACTACCATTTTCCTTTGTTGTTTTTGTAAGAATCTTCGTGTAGTTTGCGAGGTTCGTGAGAGGTCTGTCGAATTTTGCGGACTTGATACCTTTATCGCTGCGACGGATGACAAAGTGATGTGTAGGACCCTTAACACATTTGATAGCTTGTGGGTATGGGACTAAGAAAGCAAAAAGAAACATGAATGGTGTACTCATGCTTCTTATATGGCATAAGTTAAGGTACCGCCATGGGTGAGCTATTGAAAGATTCCCCATGTGAGATTCTGAGGATCGAAAATTGTGTTTCACTTTGGCACCTAACCTTGACATAAAGCAAACAAGAATTATGTTTATTGATGGAATGCCGAGATAGCCCTACTTGACAAGTGGAGTCTCTAACAAGGTTGGAGTGGAGCTTATGTTTATTGATGGAATGCAAGACACCCAACTTGAGGCATTTATGGGATGAAGATGTAGAGATTTGCTTGGAATGAAACTCCATTAAGAGAGTGAAGCTTACATCTTAGAAGAAAAGACATGTTAAGTTAATGAGGTTTATTTTGTTCAAAGGAAATTTGGGGTTAATGAATAGTTTGTGCAGTTAGGTTGGTGAAAATTAGAATTAGCAAACTACATAGAATTCTTAGAATAGGATTGTCAGTCAGATTCTCATCAACACCATTAATCCCTAAAATTTGAATTGAATCGGGGTGAATTAAGATCTTTGGTTTAGGTTATCGAACTAGGATTGTTTATAAAATAAATTAAATTAGGAATATGACACAATATTTAATTCGTTTTTTAATTTAATGCTGCCTTTCATATTATTTTATTTTTGTTTTACGAGTATAGTACCTCATTATCTATATTTGCAAAGCACAAGCTTGCCCACGTCTCATGGATCATTCCATCGTAGTGCGTGCTTACCCGATCTTATCGTGATGGAGATACATTTTAGATGATGAGGTTATAGGTCAATCTTCTCTAATATCTCCTCAAGTAAGACTCCTACCAAAATAATGGGGTAGCAATTTACTTCTAGAGGAAGACATTATGATAATCTCGGCGTGGCTTAATATTAGTTTGGATGCTGTGCAAGGAAATGAGCAAAAATCTAAGACATATTGGCAAAGGGTTTGCGAGTTCTTCCACGAATACAAACCTAAGGCATGACTTATTCATAGTCAAAATTCTTTGATGAATCGTTGGTCGACAATTCAGCTAGTCACCAACAAATTTTGTGGGTGCTTTGCATAGATAGAAAGACTGAATCAAAGTGGTTTGACAGAGAAAGACAAGGTTTGAGTTAATATTTTCTTACAAAATGGTTATCTTAATGACATGATAATGGGATTGTTGTCAAAATTTTCAAATTCGTGATGCGAGGCATGCAAGGAACTCTATAAATCTTCTTTTGCATTTGAGCGTTATTGGAATGAATTAAGGTATCAACCAAAATGGATGGAGGATTCTCAAGCAAAGAAGCAAAAATCAAAACATAATGATACTCGTGGCAACTCTGTGCCTTCTACACCGGACTCCGTAAATTTAGGAGATGACGGTGGGTCCTATGGATCCTTAGACAGACCACCGGGTAGGAAAGCTGAGAAAGCGCGACTCCGAAAATCCAAGAGCAAAGAAGCTGGAGGTGATGCAAAAATCTTGAACTTCGTTAATCACATTGTAGTGATGCGGGAAGAAAAAAAGTAAGCGAATGAGGAAGAAATTTGCAATGATGGAAAAATGTATCTTGGGAATAACAAGCGTCTACTACACGAGGAACGCGTCTCTTCTGAGAAGAGAAAATGAAAATTGAACAAATGAAAGAGGAAGATCGAATAATGTCGATGGAAACGAGTTGCATGCCTAAGTTGAAAGCTGAATATTATCAACGCTGCCAAATGGAAATATTGGGAAAGAAGATGTAATTCTTTTTTATTAATAGACATGCCAAATTTAGATAGTAGTAACCATGGTACAAGTACTGTAATAACATTTGCTTAAAGTAGTACTTACAAAAAGTAATTTCAAAGCCACATATTCATTGATACTTTCGACTAGATTTGCTTGGAGTTGGAATGAATTTCTTTGTCTCTGTCTGATGTTGAGTATTAATAAATTTAAGTAGTTAAGACTCAGATTCGGAGTATGATTTGTAATAAGCGATTAAGGACGCTCATCCATTATCATAAATGAAGTCCAACTCATTAAGCGTTCCTCTCATCATAAACAATCATGTTATGTAATATTATGCATTGCCTTCATAATATCTTTAAGCACTTGATTTCCATAAACGTCTTTGGTCACAGCAGTATAGAAAATTGTCTTTGGAAGCGGCTCGAATCTTTAGCTCAACGTCCTTTCTTAGCGACTCTTGAGATTTTGCAAAATGTATTTAACCGTTGTAAATATGACCGTTGCAAATATTACCGTTGTAAATATGACCGTTGCAAATATTACTGTTGAAAAATTCAAATTTTAAAATTTTGCTTTTCATTAAAATTTTTGATGATATGACCCATAACCGTCAACTTGTATGATGTATCATCAATATAGTGATGACATGACATCTTATATAGTATTTTAGATTTTATTTTTGAAAGTTAGTTAAAGTTGGTTGAAGTAGATAGCGAGAAATAGATAGGCGTTATTTAGATTCTTTAAAAAAGTGGTTAGCTAAAATAGATAATACAATGTTTTAATATATTTTATGAGTAGCTATTTTAGATAGCGCATTGGGAGATACTCTTATATCAGACGAGAATGATATCCACATTTCTAAATTAATTTGAGCTTTCCTTTTTTTAATGAGAAATAAATTTATTGATTCAAACTAACAACATGACCGATACTTGTATAATCAAGTCACTTGAAACTTTTAAATAATGAAACAACATTCAGGTTAATAGCATAAATGATCGACCAAAGCCTATATATTTGATAATCCTATAATGACTAGAATACCTATAATTCTAGTTACGCAATATAATACTGGCCGAAGCGATTTGATATCTTTGTCAAATTCAATATATTTCTTCATAAGACGCCTTTGTCATGCGAGAGACAATGCAACCACATGGCTGACAAGTCGGTGACATGATCGAATGAATACGAAACCTTCTGAAGCGTGTGCAGAGGTTTCAAGCTCTTCGAACCTCCCGTAGCCAAAACACACTAGCCCTCTCGAAACCAACACATTTGCCCATGTCGAATCCCTCATGCTCACATACTTCACGTTATAACACAATCGATTACCACCCTCATCAACTCCTCGAGTTGTCCTTCCCAAAGTTTAACGGAAACGACCCAATTGGATGGATTTACAAGGTAGAACAATACTTTGAATTCGAACATTTACTTTGGATCAACAAGTTAATTTGGCTTCCTTCCATTTGGAAGACATCACCTTGTAATGCATAGGTAGTTATGAGAAATTTGCGGACCACTCATGGGATGGAGTTCACCAAGTGCAGCCACAGCTCCGGTTGGTTTTCAAAGCTCGAACTCATCTTAAACAAACCTACTTAGTAGCTTATCAAGAAGCTTTTGAAAAGCTATCCCACTAAGTTAATCACCTGCTCAAAAATTTTCTAATTTGTTGTTTTATTGCAAGACTTCGAGATGACATCCGCATAGACATAAAACTTAAACAACCTAGAACCTTGGCAGATACAATAGGAGTGGCTCGGCTAATCAAGGAATGCAACCAGCTGCAAAGGAGAACAAACCCGCAACTCCGTTCCCAGACAACCTTTTTGACAACAAAAGCCTCACCTAATCTAATAGCTAAGTCTTTAGGACCTCCGCTGACCTAGCCATGAACCAAAGTTCAATAATCAGCAATAACCTTCCATCGAATCACCAATCCAAGAGACATGAAAGCGTTGAGAGAAGGGGTTATGCCGTTATTATGCGAGTTAAGTCTAGGCCATCGTTGACGTCATGATTATTTATGATCGAGATTCACGTAGGTATGAGAATGTCGAGGGGAAATTCAGCGGAAGTAAGAGTATCATGAAGTTATACGGGATTTCTTTCCATGCGATTCTGGTGTGAGACACCTGAGCCATATGTATCTTTGGTAAGTTGAAAGAATGTGATGTTAATAGATGGTGGTAGCACTCACGAGCTTCATTGGTCGAGGCTACTCGTCTCTAAGTTCGAGTTACGATAATCCGGGATAAGAAATTCAAGTTATGGTTGCTATTCAAGAGAAGATAGAATATCTTTGGACAATGTCAGCGCTCGCCTCACCTATTCAAAGGACTTCCTAAGTCACGCCCGACCTCTTATATTCTTCATTAACACTGCCGGTTAATTGTTGGGAGGTGCAATGGCTGCTTTAGGACCCATCGAGGTGACTATAAGCAACTAACCATAGACAGCGTGGCAAGAACTTCCTATGCCTTCTAGGGATTAGGGCGAGGCAGGGATCGTAGCTAGTGACAAAAATTCAATGGAATACCACTGACATTTGGCCTATTTTTCAAATATGATTCCTTCAACTGACGTATGACAAATTCCATGAGATGGCCCAACTCTAGCTAAATTCTCTCAAGTAATTTTGAATCACCTACGGCTGCCTCTAAGGCAGTCACATGACAATCCACATTCCATTGTAATAGCCGCAGGACAGGTAAGTGTGAGGCCATATTGATACCCTTATTACTAGAAAAGCCCCGAGATAGAGAAAATGGGAAAAGAAACTTTGCGATATGGTTTTGATACCCCTTGTACGTTCTGATCGATTTGATTAGTATAGAAAACGAGATGGAGCTTAAGCAGCGTTTTATGTGGATTCACCAGGCTCTAAGCGACATCACAGTTAAAGATAAGTATCCAATTCCTATTATTGATGAATTGTTAGATGAGCTCCATGATGCCAAATTTTACTCGAAAGTGAATTTACGATCTGGATATAATCAAATCTGTGTCCAAGAAGATGACATTCCTAAAACAGCATTTCGGACACACGAAGGGCATTATGAGTTCATTGTGATGCCATTTGGCCTCACTAAGCACCACTTGACCTTCAAAGTCATGAATGATCTCTTACATGTCCCTATCTACGGAAAGTCATTTGGTTATTTTGATGACATTCTAGTTTATTAAAATCATGCAGGAAGAACCATCTCACACATTTGCAAATTGTTCTCTGAAGATCTATCAATTAACAATTTGTTTTCAAGGAAGTCGAAATGGGTCGGAGTTTTCTGGAGTTATTTCATAGGTCACATAATTTCGAAGCAGGGGGTATCAGTTGATCCAACCAAAATACAAGTTGTCATTGAGTGGCCAACATCAACAACAACATAAAGTCAGGGGTTCCTCGGTTTTAACGACTACTACCAAAAATTTATCAAATCATTTTCGGATATGTCTTGATTTCTCGACGTCTCTTGAAACGAGATGGATTTCAATGGAATAGGCGGTAGAATGGCCTTTAAACAATTAAGAGAGGCATTGATGTCACCCTGCAATCTTACGCACTTTCTAATTTTACTCAACGATTCGTGACTAAATGCAATAGATTGGACATTTGAAATATGCACTAAATGCAATTCTTGCCAATGGTGACGATGGCGTATTTTAGCGAAGCATTAGATATTACATATAGCATTTGTCCACCTGAGAAAGAAATGTTGGCTATCGTAAGCAATCCAAGAAAAGTTCATTGTGGCTGACTGTTTACCTATGTTGAAAGGAGTGTCACAAATATGAGAACTATAAACCTATTAACTTATATAATTCTAAACGATTATCTTGAAAATATAAACTTACAAAAATATTTCATATACAAACACCGTAATAGTATTACAGTGTCCTGTACATATATTCTGAGTCTCATTTACTTGTACTTTTATATTCCTGTTTTGTCTCCAAAATCTTACCTTATCACCCTTATAGATTCAAACCTACTTGTGATGGACTCCTACAGTTGTGTTGGCCTTACTATATACGGAATATCACAGACGTCATCTTCTGTACCTACACGGATAAACTGAGTGCTAAGCTTTGCCAAGCTTAGTGAATTCCATAAATATAGACGACTAATGAGTCTTAAACACATCTATTTTTAATCCATTTTAAAGCTTATTTTGAGTATCTTAGATCTGTTTAATGCCACATTATGGAATATTTACCAACTTTGTGTTTCTGAGTTTTAATTTAAAGGGAGAAATTACAGTTGAGGAAATAAGAGAAAAAGAGCAATTCTTGGCGAGTCTTTGTATGACGAGTTTTTGTGTGT
Source organism: Tetrastigma voinierianum (assembly GCA_016808115.1). Classification (NCBI taxonomy): domain Eukaryota; kingdom Viridiplantae; phylum Streptophyta; class Magnoliopsida; order Vitales; family Vitaceae; genus Tetrastigma; species Tetrastigma voinierianum. The sequence goes on along the minus strand of JAEQBH010008426.1, from coordinate 8,519 downwards.
CTCAACAAACTTAAGTAATGTAGAAGGAACTGGAGTCCACGAAAATAATTTCAGCAGCCGCCTTACAAAGGTCGAGTATTGATAGATAGGCTCTGTCCTTGACAAAAGAATGACAGTGTGTCGTGACATAAAATGCGAAAAGAATATAACCGGTCGAATTTGAGACAAAGAATGTTTATGTTAAGGACAGAAGTTTTTCGTGAGGATGTCAACACAAGGAAGAAATTGTCACAACAAAGAAGTTCATGTCGCTACAAATGAAACAGGAAGAAGGCAGAAACTCTATCGCGACAAGGTATCTTTTGTCACGACAAGAAATTAAAAAGCAATACAGGAAGAATATTGTGATAGAAAAATTTATGTTGTGACATAATGAAGAACATAAGGCAAAATCTACATCGCGTGAATCCTCTTTTGTTTTAACAGTTATGGTAACATGGAAAGTTTGTTGAGACGAGGAAGAAGGCCCCGAAGAAGAATTTTTGTAAGCGACAAGGTGGCGTAAAGTCCCACGGCCGCGAAATAAGGAAAGGCTGCGGTTGTGACGGATAAGCGAGGATCGCGACATGTATTTGCTTCTTGGGTGACGAGCCTAGTTGTCTAATGTTGCAACATACTTCAAGCTAAAGAGATTCGATGTCGCGATAGGGATCCTAAGGTTGCGACGCAGAGATCAGCTGGACACAGATAAACAAGGTCTCGACAGACCTTTCTCTCCTTGACCAAAGATTCCAACACAAGGAAGAGAAGTGAATCACGACATAACAAGTGGGTCGTGACCACAGATAAAAATTTGAATACATAAAAGTCTTATCGCGACATAACAAACTAGGTTGCTTTCGGCAAACATCGACAACACATAAAGATAAGGTGAATCTGAAAAGTCCTATCGCGACATAACAAAGCAGGTTGCTCGGCTGAGCACCGAGCCCAACACGAGAGGCGTATGTGACATGAAATGAAGCTGAAATCGGAGTTAAGTGGTGTGACAAAACTCTATTGCGACAAGCTTTACGGGATCGTGAGAAATTTTGACAATCTGACGTGATGTTGCGACAAGAACAAAACATAATTGTTGTTGCGACATAAAAACTAAGTAGTGACACCACTTCTTGAAGAAAACTGCACATGAGAAAGCTCGTCGTAATAAAGTGTCGATCATCATGACATATTATTCAAGGAACCACGCATAAGTTGTGGCGACATAGAGCGGGTAGGAGAACATAGGACACAGAAAGACATATTGTGGGGAGACAAAAGAAAAGTCATCCGCGACGGAGGAAACTGTCGCGGCGGAGACTCGATATGCTGAAGAAAAGAATCGCATCGCGACCCGAGAAACTATGTCACGGCGGAATCCAGAAGGAGCCGCGAGCGAGTCGCGACGGCTATTTCTGCTGTGGCGCCCCTGACGGCGCACCGATTAGTCGGCGAGTGTCACCATTTTTTTTAAACTTATGGCCTTTAAGTTTGTTTCAATCGCTCTAATGTTAAATACTTAGCATACTATATCTGTAGTGGCGGATTACAAAACCTTATCTGACTCCATACGCAGAAAGTGTTCAGCATTTTACAATATTTGTTCTTCATTTGTTTACAAACAACAAAAAGGATATTACATATACAAATATGCAAAAGTCTTCAAGTGAGCCCCTAATGATGTTGACCTTGGGTAGTGTAGGTGTCTGTCCTCTTGTCTCGCAGCTTCATTACCTACACGAATGACTTAGTATTATTGGCTTTCACGGCTTAGTAGGAATAACTAATCAGACGATACTAATAGAGTCCCTTCTCACTTTATTTACATAGCATATGTATGTCATGATCTATCTCGCATCGTATGCACGTGCTTATATATATTCCATACATATAATTTACACATGTATACAATCTTATACTATCTTATCATATCATGTTTCATTTGGTCGTTTTACATTTTTCTTCTTGTTCTTATCAACTGTACTTATCCTTTATTTCGTAATATCATTAGCATAACAATGTTATGCTTCTCATATCATGTGATGTACTTTTATCATTTTTGAATTATTTGCATATACTTGTCATTTGTTTTATGTTTCATGTCTGCATAAGCCTTAGAAGTGGATAAAGGAAACTATAAGGGCTCGAAGGCGTTGCCTCCTTTATGCGAAACAATGAGTACATAAAAAAAATTAGGAAGCCCTTTATTATATTCAATGAGACAATGACCATCTATAAAGGGCCCTGAAGCGTAATAATGACAGCCAGGCGGCGATCATTATCTTGCAGACTTGTTTTCACTAATAGGCGTGCCTATCTATCCCTCTCTTAGGGTTCTCTAAGTAGACGATTAAGTGTTTTATTCCATTTTTAGTACATATCTCATGTTCCGAATAGTATTATCCGATAAATCATATGCGATATTACTATCATTCACCTAATTTGAAGATTAGTTCTCATATGCAGCTTCATATTCTGTTCTCATATTTCTTTGCAATACATATATTCATATCTTTATTTTTATTTTTATCATTTAGTCGTGTCTTACATTATCATATAGTAGTCCTATCATATATCAAGTATGCATCTATGCATTCTTGTATTCTATATTCATGTATGTCTTTATATATTCCATATGTCTTTATCTGTTCATATCCTTTATATCATTTTATGCATTTCTATAAAAGATTTAGCTATTCGTATATGTATATATATTTCTATTATATATACACTCTATCATTCATGTATCCATATATATTCCTAGTCTCATGTATTTCCTATCATATATATTCATATCCTTCAATATTGAATCCTTATATTCATATCATGTATTCCTAAAAGCTTTAACCAAGCGGTGGTACACTCAAGTACAACATTCAAATTTTTTTCAAAAATGTCGTGGGCGCAAATGAATTAAATAGCATGTAGTCAGTTCTAGACTCAAGAGGCTTTCCATAGAGTCTAAGAACACAAACCGAGTTCGGACCGAAAGAAATTATGATCGTAAAGTGGAGAGATTCACATGAGCAGTGAGATTACAGACATATCCAGTGAGCCTCACATTTTTTCATCGTTTAGGATAGAATATGAATTTCGATTTTATCAATCTATATGGATAGATTCTAGACTCAAAGTTTCCATGAGTCTAAGAACACCTGAAGCGGAGTTAGGCAGAAGAAATTATGATCGTCAGGGAATTGGATGATTCACATGAATAGTGAATTACATACATATCCAGTAGAGTCTACTGTTTTTCATCATTTTCGGACAGAATATGAGCTCAATTTTTATCAATCTATATATGGGTAGATTCTAGACTCAAGGGTCTTTCCATAGAGTCTAAGAACACGAACGGAATGGATGAAGAAATTATGATCATTCGAGTGGAGGATTCACATGAGCAGTGACTGGCGGAATCTGCCGAGGGCCTATGATTTTTGTGATTTACGGACCTAAAATGAGTTCCAATATTATCAAGCTGCCAGTGATGGATTCTAGACTTAAATTTCTTTTCATAGAGTCCAAGAACATCCGAAACGGAGTTCGGACGAAGAAGTTATGGCCATCCGAAGTTGGAGGCCAACAATAAAAAAAAAATGACAATTGTGTCCCACCAGGGCTGACCATAGCGATCTTGCACTCCTCTTTAGATGAATTTGAGCTTTGAAGGGTTGAGATTTGGATATCTCTATTTCAGAGGAGATATATTCTCCTACAAGTCTAGGTGCCCGAAATTTGAATCACTCAATTGGGATGAGTGATGGCAGAGATTATAACGAGAAGCGAAACATGGGTTTTGAAAGTACAATGACATCTCCCTTAAAACCCTAATATTTCCTTAATACAAATATTCCTCAGTGAGGATTACAATCAATAACCCAAGACGAAACACCACCAATATATACCAAGTAGGGTTCTTTTATAGACCCAAATTCATAAAAAAATAATAAGGTGTCACATTTCATGATGTGAAAATAAAGATATACTCATCTTGGATGCTATAGAAGAAGAATGCGAAAAATCGAACAATCTTGCTTTTAATTGCAAACTTCAATCTGTGGTTTTATTTTCATACAATACATGTTCAATCCCATTTTCTATATCACTTTCCTCAAAATTTAGTCATTTATGCTCTGTTTGTCTACACTAAATTTTTCACAGAAAACAGACAAATCCGAGTTATGAAATGATTTATCACTACTAAAAACTAAAATAAAAGGATGCGTATAATTCTCCTCTAGTTTCATTCCCCAACAAGCTCACGAAGATTAAAAATCATTTCCAAATCACAGGAACTTCTTTGCAGGGGGAAAGAAATAAAGTGATGGTTCAATTTTCTCCAGTAAAAATGCATAAAAATCAAACCAACCCATGAAACAGATATCAGCTGAAAACGAAAGCCCGAATCTTAATCCTACTAAAAAAACTAGACTTCCATACAAAATCCTAGTTTCCATACCTTTTCTCTTCTCTTCATGCTTCCTCTTCTTCTTCCTCTTCTTCTTCCCATTTTTCTCTTTTTCTTTTTGCTCAACGTGAAACCTTAGAATGTGAGATAAATTTGATCTTTATTCCCTTTGATATTTTAAATTTCCTTTTATTACTTTTCGGTCCTTGCCTCTCTTCTTTAACCCAATTTTCTTATTTCTATAATGGCGTATCCTCTTCTCCTTATACCTTTCATATCCTTTTTGAAAAATTTCTAATATACCCTTATATCTTGTACAAATTCCGGGTTCTCGAAATTTTCTCACTTAGCAAATTATAATTGCGAAAAATTCAAATTATACCTACCAAATACCCTAAACATGTTATAAAACTGTTAGGGCATATTTTAGGGTATTACAACTCTCCTAACCAAAAATTTAAATCACCGAGAACACGTAGTGAAGAGTTGCGGATCTTTGAGCTTTCATATGATTCAGCATGGCTCCAGTAGCTTCTTCCCACTTTGCCATGGTGTTGCCGAGCTTGCTTTCACTAGCAGTACTTGCTTATTCCATGGCTATTTCACCTCTCGAGCGAGAATAGCCTTTGACTCCTCATCGCCATGACAAAATCCTCTTGTGTATCTCTTGCATTGGTAGTATGTGTATTTCGTCGGAGCGGCCTCTCGAAGCATCGACACATGAAACACATCGTGTAATTTGGCCAACTCTAGAGGGAGTGCTAATCGATAAGCCATAGGGCCAATTCGTTCCAAAACCTCATATGACCCTATGAACCTCGGACTCAATTTTCCCTTTTTACCAAACCGTAGAATTTTCCTCCACGATGATACTTTCAAGAAGACCTTGTGTCCCGCCGTATCACAATGCTCTCCTCTTCAAATCGGCATAAGATTTTTGTCGATCACTAAGCGCTAACTTTTCGAATACTTTGCACTTTCTACTTTATATCTTTCACATGTCTAGACGATCACTTTACCTTTCATTAACTCCGTTAACCACCAAGAGTTCATTCCCGAAACGTCCTGAAGCCTCATTGTAAATTGCCGTTACCAATGCTTGGTAAAACGCTATTGTTATAGGCAAATTCCATCAATGGAATATACACATCTGACTTCAAAAAAATTCCATGACTGACCTCGAAGCATATCTTCAATTACTTGAATCAACCTCTTTGACATCCATGTTTGCGGATGGAATCGCATCTTGAACTTAAACAGTGCCCCAGAAGTTGACGTAATTCATTCCGGAACCTTGATGTAAAAGCGCGAGATCTCTATCGACGCTACATTAGATATTGGTACACCGTACAGTAGCACTAATCTCTCCACATATGCTTCGACTATGGTCGATCAGCCAGAATAGTCGTCACGTAGGTATAAAATGAAATTTGACTTTGTGAGCTTATCCACAATCACTCAAATAGAGTCATGCTTATGTTGTGTGAGAAACTGACTTCCAAATCCGTAATGTTATCCCTTCCAGTGAGGGTGGAAGAATTTAACAAACACTGGTAGCACTTGAGTGTTGACTTTAACTTACCTAACATCAAACACTTAGACATATTAAGTCACATCTCTTTTCATTCCCTTTCCACCCAGTAAGTGGCTTTGATCTGGTGCATCTTATTACCCTCCGGGATGCATAGTAAATCATAAGTATTATGAGCCTCAAATAGCAACTTTTTCTTTAGCTCTTTATCATCTGGCACACATAATTTGTTCTGGAAATACAAACTTCCAGCTTCTTTCATTGAAAACTCGGTCTCGTCACCATCTCTAACCATTTGTAACTTTTTCTGTAGCTCTTCATCATTTTTCTGCGCATCTATAATCATTTGCTTTAAAACGAGTTGCGCTTCTAGTTGAGCTAACATAGCTCCATCACACCGCTGATCTCTAATCAGCATCTTGCATGGTGACATTGCTACCATTGTCTTTGGCTTAAAGCGCCGGCTACTACATTAGCCTTTAGAGGTGGTAGTCTGCCAGTGCGGTCATGATCCGCTTGAATAACTCTAACCACATCCATTGTCTCAAATTTAACTCTTTCTGCGTTAGCAAGTACTTGAGACTCTTATGATCGGTGTAAATTCTACACTTTCCCCCGTATAAGTAGTGTCACCATATTTTCAAAGCAAACACTACTGCAGTAAGTGGGATAATTTTGTTCATGTGGCTTCAACTGTTTGGACGCATAAGCCACCACTTTCTCATCTTGCATCAATACGCATCCCAAACCAATGCCTGAAGCATCACCATACAAGGTATACTCTTTTCCCGAAGTAATTTTGCGTAATCTGAGTGCCTTATTAGCATCCCTTTCAATTGTTTCAAAACTATTCTAACATTTTATACATCCCTCAAACTTTATTCCTTCTGATTAACTTGGTGGCGGAAAAGCTATGTGAAAGAAGCCTCTCCACCAAATCTTCTATATTAATAACTTTGCTGAGGCCGAAACTTCTTACCTCGATTGTTTCGGTGGTTTCCAGTCAATGACCTCCCGATCTCTGTAAATTGACTCTTATACCTCAGATGACCTGATATAACTTTGAGAAGGAAGCTTCCTTTAACTTTGAATCACATTTGTTGAGCTTAGCATATAGCCTTCTTTTCTCTTAGCGTCTGCGGGACTATTTTCGGATATTTGTTCATGTTCTGTGCATCCTTAAGTGCACGGGATGTCATCCAAATAAAGACCATTACAAATGATCCACATAGAATTAGGAATACCTATTCATTAAATCCATGAATCTTGCGGTGCATTAGTCAGCAAATGGCATTACAAAAATCATAATGGCTATATCGGGTTCTAAATGCGATCTTGGCACATCCCATGCACTCTCGGTAATATCCGGATCGCGGTCGATCTTTGAAAAGACACCACTCCTTTCAATTGATCAAAGATCTTTGATTCTCAACAATGGGTACTTGTTTTCCTTTGTCACCTTATTGTTGCGATAATCGATGCATCACTTCAAATTCATATCTCTCTTTTCACAAATATGGAGTTCACCCAGAAACCTTTGGTGGATAATCTTTATCAAAAGCTCTTGTAATTGACTCTTTAACTCTTTCACTCCGTTGGAGCCATCCTATACGGTGCCCTAGACATCGGGACTGTTCCTTGTACAATTTCTATGGCTAAGTCCACCTCCCTCTCTAAAGTGGAATACCTAACAGTAACTCTTTAGGGAGCCATCACGATTCTTTTTACTACTAGGATCTTCCATCAACTTCATCTCTTGAGTCAAGTATCAAGCTAAGAATGCCTCATATCCTTTTTGTATAAAGTTTCATTGCTGCATAATTTGAGATCACCTTAGACATTCACAGTGGATCTAATGCAGCAGCTATCACCTCGAACATTAGGAGCATCTTAGCAATGCTATCTTTTGTCCCTGATCAACTGTAGCTCGGTGTTTAGTCGACCAGTCCATTCGAGAATCAAGTCGAACTCTCGAGATGGTAAGGTTATCAAATCGATGAGAAATTCTCTTGCTTGTATAACAATGGGGCAATTCTGTATCTTATTATTCACATAACCTTGTACTTGACCGGACTAGTCACATGCATGTCATATATTAATTTCTCACGTCAACGTACTTTATCAGTATGCTCCATTGCACACATATGAATGAGTAGATCCCGGATCCATCAATGCATGCATCTCAATATCATATAAAGAAAATATACTAGCTATAACCTCAGGAGCATCCTGATCCTCACGAGCCTTCATAGCATACTTTCGTCTTTGGTCTTTGTAACAAACGTAGGACGATCTGTCTTTGAAACTGTGCCTCCTCGTCCTTTATGATGAGATAGGCCACTCGGCCTACCCCTGTCGCGAGTGAAAGTAGTGCATGAGATCTTCCCCTGCTGCCCGCCGCCCCATTGACCTATTATCCTGACTCTCGGGGGACCTTTGTGCTATTAAATGCTCGAGGCTTCCCTGCCGGAAACACCCTCCACATCAATAACTTGCAAACATCGAATAGCGTCTGTAGCGTAGGTGCACTCGGGATCTCTCCTTGTCAAGTTGAAGCACCTCCTACCGCACTAGATACTCTTGTGCCTCCTGTCTTCTACC